>JBBCBC010000039.1:0-268947 GCA_037126765.1 Stenogyne calaminthoides | reverse complement strand
CATATGCAGGATTTATGTGAACTAAGCGATATGCATGATTTGTTGTCAATTATTATTATTCAATTAATATAGATTAATTCATACGCTAGTAATAATTGTTAGAATTAAATTTTGTATTTAAATATTCATCCCGACAGATCCCGGGCAATTAATTCCCAACACCGAGCATCAGAGCTCCAGCTTTGGCTCGATTTTAAATTGTAATTTAAATCTGCTTTTTATTAAATTCTGAAATCGATAGCAGAATCACATTTTTTTCGCAGTATCCAATCGTCATGGAATTTAATGTGTTTATTTATGCATGCATATAATTGTGGTTTTTAATTCACTGCTCGGTTCGCTTTATTCGCGGAGAAAATCCACCAGCAGAATAGGATTTGTTTGATCTGCTCAATGTAATAGATTATTGAGATTCAGGTTTATTTATTTATCGTGAATAAAATTGAAACCCGGACGCGAGCCAAGACGAAGATGATGAATTAAAGACGAATGGATCCGAATCAGCACGGCGCCGGCAAGGGGCAAGGCTGAGCGAGCGTGATCCGCCGAGGGCGCTGAGCGAGACGCAATCGGGCTTGCCGACGTACGGCCGGTGTTTTGCCATACATTACACTGGACGCCACTCGACATCGCCGGGGAGTGTGTACATCAGTCGCGGTCGGTCGATGACGCCACTTGACGTGGGGCGAACCTTTCGAGACGAACGATGAAGGCGGTTAAGAAGACGATGAGATCAAGACATGACAAAAAAATTAACCATGACAATCGATATACGTGCCCAATGTGTTTAATTTTGTTTTGATGTTTATGCATTATTTTATGCTTATTTAAATTGTGTTTAAATTTGTGATGCATGAGAAAATATTTTGAAAAATCTCACTTTCAAAATTACTAAGTATGAAAACAATTAATTCATAATTTTATTCCTGATAATGTATTGAATTAATTTTGACCTCCATGGTTTATTTATTTGTGAATTCTTTTTTGGAGAAATTCTCCCATGATTACTCAAAAGATAGCTTTCACATGAATAAATTCCAAATGGATGATTGTGGATTATTACTAGTGGCTATTTAATTCCTCCCACGCAGGCTCGCTCAAAGCCGAAATAATAATTTTGTATTTAATCATGGTTATTAATATAAAATTGATATGCATATACTTCCCCAAGTCCCCGCCAATTTTATATTGGCCAAGGGAGCCAACTATTAACTGATATTAAAGGTTTGTAAATCGTTTGTTTGTAACTCATTGAATGTGTTTAAATAATGACACACCCCACGGGCTTATTTAAACTGCTTTTGAGATTGTTGGTCGATGATGTTCATATTTTTTTTAGATTTTAATATGATGCATGTGATCAACCTTGTGATATATTTGTGCTTATGCATATAGTTATTTATTTCACCAAAGATGTCGAAACCTTTTAATCCATCGTTATTATACTTAAAGTCAATAGAATAAGTATGGAATCTATATTGATTGGAAACGAAAAATTATAATTGTCCTAATCAGACAAAAAAACACAAGTGATTCTTGACACACCAAAAATCGATGAGCCAATCGACGAAGTCAAAAAATGCGGACTCACCGATCACCTTGAGAGAGATGTCGCTGCCGAAAATTGTGGAGAGGACAAACCCGTAAGGGATTACGCCCTCAAAATTGATGGTCCATCTCGAACAAACTTGAGGTTCCGAGTGTAGATTATAACTGAGACTCGATGAATTTGGCATTTCACCCCGCCTAAAAGTTTTGAGCATTTTGGCCTCGCAAATTTTGATGCTGCAAGCTTTGGTCTCGAAGAGATGTTGATGGGCACCAAACTCAAGCTTTGAATCGCAGTGGTCCATCTTCATCTTCTGCCAAAGGTAGGGCAAGAAGAAGAAGAGAACCAAAAGCATAAGCAATAAAATCCAACTCATGCAAGGGCAATGGTAAGATGAGAAAATGATTGTGGTGTCAAGGAAAATCCAAAGATAAGTGCTTCAACAAATGTAAGAACAATGGAGGTTTGGGCCTGCTCCAACCCCAAAAGGGCCTTGAAAGAAAGGTAATTCTCACGACTAGTTGTTGAAACTTGTTTAGCGGCGATACTTCTCATTCGTGGGTAGTTGATACGGATCCAATCGATCATGTTTGCTTTCACTTCCTCAAGTCGACCCTAAGAACTTAGTGGGGAGTGAGATCCTCATCACAATCGGGCGATACGAGAGGCAAATGGCAAAGGGGAGAAGTGCAACCTGTTTTTGAAGACAGAGTTTTAATTTTTAAGAGATGTTCTTTACGCTCCTACTTTTAGAAAGAATTTAATTTCTTTTCTAAACTTTATATTGATGGATATTCGTTACTTTTGATAAAGCTTGTTACCATTTTTCTTTATGATAAATTTATTTGTCATGGAACGTTGTTGAATAATTCTATACAATTAATCGCGGCACACCACTCAATGAAATGCTTCCTATAAACACATCAATCAAGCTTCCCGATAAAAGAAAAATGTTCATCGACGTGAAACTAGACACTTCTATGGCATCTTAGATTGGGATGATATTATTCAAAAATGATCCAAAGGTTGGTAGAAGACTTTCACCCCTGAGTCCTCCAAGTTGAACCAATCCCAACCTCGTGAATCATGTTTGAGGGTAAATGACCAAGAGGGCATTCGGAGCCAAGGAATAGAGCTAAAGAAGTGTTAGAAATCATTCACACAGCATTTATGTGGGTCCAATTTCAATCAAAGCAAGAGGAGGTTATGAGTATTTCTTCACTTTTATTGATGATTACTCAAGGTACGCTGCCATATTTTCCTTATGAAGCATAAATCGAGACTTTTGACAAATTCAAAGAATTTAAGGCTCAAGAGAATCATAGGGAAAAACGTATCAAGTCTCTAATATCCGACGCGAGGCGCGAAAGCACTACAAATGAGTTTTTGAACTACTTGTCGATGAAGGATTGTATCCCAAACCTAATCGCACCCTAACCCCTCAACAAAACGGGCTGCAGAGCTAAAAAACATAACCTTTAGAAATGGTTAGATCAATGATGAGTTATGCAGATCTACCAAGTTGTTCTTGGGGTCATGCCTTGAAAACAATGGGCTTACATTCTGAACTTGGTGCCATCCAAATCGGTTCCCAAACTCTCAAAGACTGTGGACCGGCTAGCCCCGCTTTGAGACACATGAGAATTTGGGGATGTCCGCCCAACGGTTGGACAAGGAAGCCAGAAAATTGATCCCCGATCGTAATTAAGGTTATTTATAGATACCCCGAGGGAATAAAAGCGGGTGGATGTTCTATGGTCTCAAGATCAAAAGTGGTAATAAGCACCCACTTTAGATTTTTTTGGAAGAAGACTATATGAACGGAAAAGAAGACCCAGTAGAGAGATTACCTAAATGAGCTAAGGGGGGCTAACCAACTCAATCGCATAAGATGACATACCAAATGACACATTTACACAACCAGAACTCGCCGGTAATGCAGTGGTTAGCAGACAAACTTTGAGAGATCATTGGGATAGGAGAGTCCTCGACTTGATTCCCGACAAGACGAATCGCACCTATGGACATATGAAGAGGCAATCCAAGACAAGGATGCGTTTTTCGGCAAAAACAAAATGAAAAGTTTAAATGGGTTCTATGGATCATAACAGAGTGTGGGAGCTTATAACCACTTAATTGGGGTCAAACCCATTGGTTGCAAGTGTGTACAAGAGAAAAAGACCTGGACGAAGGTGGGAAACCTTTCAAGGCAAGGTTTGTGGCGAAAGGTTATACTCGTAAAGAAGGGATCGACTATGAGGAAACTTTTTTCGCCTTTTAGCAATGCTCAAGTCCATCCGATTTTTCTTATCATTGTCAAGATCTCGACTTTGAAATCTGGTAAATGGATGTCAAGACGCTTTTCCTTAACGGAAGTCTTGATGAAGAAATCTATATGCAACAAACCCCAAGGCTTCATTGAAAAGGCAAGAACACCTAGTTTGTAAGTTCAAGAAGTCCATTTACGGACTCAAACAAGCATCCAGAGCTTGGGAACCAATGTTTTGATCAAGCAATAAAGCCCATAAGGGTTTGATCAAACGAAGTTCGAAGTTGTGTGTACAAAAAGCGTGGTCGGAACTGCAGATTGGTATTCTTAAGACTATACGAGACTATATTCCGCTTATTGGGGAACGGCGTAAAGGTGTTCTCGATAAGGGCATGGCTTTCAAAACAGCTTTGATATGAAGGACTTAGGTAAGCCGGGCACATCCTCGGGGATCAAGATTACTCAAGATCGCAAGAAAATGATGATAGGCTTATCACGTTCTTCATACATGATATCGTTTTGAAGCGATTCAAAGATGTGATTCCAAGAAAGGCTTTCCTTTCAAGATTTCATGATATGAAAGATATTCTAGGCTTCTTACCTCGAAGCCTTTTACATGAGATGCAATGTCACGTCAGACGACCTGATATTTGCTTTGTCGCCGGTATTGTGGCAAGATATCAAAAGAAATCGGAAAGAAATCGATCTGCCAGCTTAAAAACATTCCTAAGTATTTGAAAAGAACTCGAGATAGAATGTTGCTTATCAACGATAGTCTAATCCCCATCTGCCACTACGGATCTTACCCATTTCCAATCGATTTTAGATTCTGTAAAAATCTACCCGGTAGTGTGTTTTGCATGGGAAGGGGACCATGACATGGAGAAGCGTTATGTAAATGCATCGCCAATTCTACCATGGAAGCCGAATATGTAGCTGCTTGCGAGGCAGCGAAATAAGCGGTTTGGCTCAAGAACTTCCTAGTGGACTTGGATGTAGTTCCGAATTTGCCGAGCACAATCACTGTTTATTTTGATAATGCCGGAGCAGTTGCAAATTCAAGGGAACCAAAAGCCCACAAGGCCAGCAAACACATTGAAAGGAAATACCATCTTATACGAGAAATCGTTAAGAGAGGAGATATAGAGGTGGTAAAGATAGCGTCAGAAGACAAATCCCAGCAGATTCATTCACAAAGGGTTCGCCCGTAATACATTCGAGACATGTGGAAGGAATGGGTGTCAAGACCGCCACTAATCTGGCTTTGAGTATATGGAGATATTATTAGGTTCGTAGATATTTAGATGTCACGACAGAACTACACGAGACATGTTGTAGTATACTTAAAAGCGCATTTTGGAGTATGTTAGAGATTGTTGGGATTATAATCGAAAGTATGTTTTTTTACTTTGTATAATCAAACTTAATTTCCCTTATTTATCAAATAAATTATTTATCACTGATGCTTTTAAATATCATTGAATGTTACATATATTTACCGATAACTGCTCAATAAATAAGATGGTTACATTGTAGTTAATTTAGTGATACCGCATCACGTAAGATTAAATTCAATCTTATAACCAAAAAGTACACCATTCACCTACCTAGATGGAAATGAAACAATCCATCGTGAAAGGTTGAAGTGTAAGGCTCGATTGGCTTGTCTTGACCAAGAGATTACACTTAAAGGCATGATTGATGCAATCGAACAGATCTGCCAGAGGACAAAATTCTTCAAAGACCTAACCAGGAAGAATTAGACCACTCGGTTCGCTTCATTTAAAATAGGATCGCGCGGTGGTTAGTAATTATATCTTTGACTTATTACGGTAGAGAATCAACGAGGTTCAATACTTTTATATCTTGGGCAATATTATCGTCACACGCGACATAAGATTTAATACCTAAGAATCGCGGTGCAAGTACGCTTTTGTTCGATTTGCCCCTTGGGAGGTTCATAAGATTTATCATACCAAATCTTAAGGGAACCACTCGATGGATAATAATGTTGAACCGCTCCTTTAACCAAGGACAAAAGATATTAATTAAAAGCTATTTCAGTCAATTTGAATTAATTAATGGGCTAGATAATCTTAAAAATAAAATAATAACCGAGCCATATTATTAGTAATATGGGTTAAGATGGATAGTGTATTAATTATGTAGTGGATTAATTAATATTTATGGGTTTGAATAATATTGGGCTCAATATTGATATTCAAAGTCCATTAGAAGGTCCAATCTAAATTTCCCAAAGGCCTCAAGTAGCCCAAACATAATGTCCAAAGAATCAAAAAAGGTGTTTTTCTAAAATAAAAATAAATTATTGTTGCCTAATTTTCCTAAAAGTTTCAAAATAACAAATAAAAATAGGAGAAAGATTTTCTTTTTTTTGTTACGAATGTAGATAAGTATTCTTGAATACAAAATTATCTCATTAAATTCAAGAAATCTCCCAATTGGTTATTTATTACATATTTCGAATTTATGAATAAATAAGGAGAGGAAATATTTTCTTTTGATTTTCTTGAAAATATATTATGGAAGATATGTATTCTTGGAATACAAGAATATCTCATAAATTCAAGAAGATCCAAATTCGATTCCTACCCTTATTTTTCTAAAAAAATAACAAAGAGGAGGAAAGGATTTTTTGTGAATATTTAATTATGGAGAAAAGAATATATGGAATATATTCAAGATTTCGAGATCATGAAAAAAGATTTTTTCATCTTTATTTCCACCTAAAATTTCACCAACCCCCTCATTATAAATAGGGATTTAATGTTTCATCCCCTGTGAATGAAAAATTAGTTTTTCTAAAAATATCATGGTATAAAAATATCAAATATTTTGAAAACGCCGTATTTGATTGTGTATTTTCAAAAACTCAATTGTGAGTGTGTAATTCCATGTGTTGAAAAATTAGAACCACAAAATAGGCAACATAATTTTATTTTTCCTTTTGTTAAATTGTTCGCGCAGTTCCTTCCACCCATTGTTGAACAAGGGCAAGGAATACTTGAGAAGGTTTTTGGTGTGTTCGTGTGAATCCGATCCATCTTCTCAACCAACTTGTCACTCCGGGGAGAGGTTAGTTCACATAAACCCGAAAGCAATTCCGATACGTAGGATTTATGAAACTGCTTATATGCATGATTTGTTGTTGAATTATTATTTGAATTAATATTAATTCATGCTAGTAATAATTGTTGTAATTAAATTTATATTTAAATATTCATCCCAATAGATCCCATAATTAATTTCAATCCGGTATCGAGCTCTAATTTGCCCAATTTTAAATCAGAATTTAATTGCTTTCATTAAATTTGAAATCGATAGTAGAATTGCTAGATCTTTTTTGCGGTATCCAATTGTCATGGAATTTAATGTGTTTATTTATGCATGCATATAAATTATGGTTTTAATTCACCTGCTCTTCAATTGCTTTTGCCTCTTGAGAAAATCCAGTAGATTGTAGATTTTTTTGAGAAAATAATATGAAAGAGGTCATGCAAATCGAAGTAGAACTTACTGCTCACCCGCCTCCTCCCTCCCAATTTCTAAGAAGGGGAGTCATCGCTGCCATGTCGACCTCTCCTCCGGCGACGAGGCAGCCGCGAATCAAGGCGGGCAGGTCCTGGGCGGCAATTATCGCGACGGGCGGACTCGATCTTTCTTCCCAGTCCCAATTTCGCCAGAATTAGGTCGAAATATCCCTCCTCACTTTCTTTCCGAGCATACCCAGAGCCCATGGAGTCGACCCTGTGGGCCTTCCTCTTGCCTTTGTTTACAGCAGAGGGACCAAAGAGGGGACCTAGCTTGGGAGGCGGGGGCTCAATGAGAGGCGGCCTTGGAGTGGGATGGGGCCCCCTGAGGTCACTGTGACGCCCATATTTCCTGCACGTATTTCTTATGGAGGCTATGACGTTCCCGCAGGAGGCTTACGGTGGTAAATGGGGATGTCAGAACCGCAGTAAATGTTGAAAGAAAAGCCAATCACCGTGTCGCATAACCGAAAAAAGTGGATTAACACGAAGTGGAACTTATGCGGATGTTCAAATGGCACGGTAAAGATACAGCCGGCATTGAGTCGGTTGGTTTCAGTTCAGCAGTTCATATCCCGCCAAATGGGGAGTGTCGCTAACTATATCAAACGCCTCTTTGAAGTCCCAATAAAGGTCGGCAAGAATGTGTAAAACAGAAAAGAAAAACGAGAATTAGATCAAGTTGTCTAAGTCGCAGCATATGAAACTTACCATGGTCTAATCTTATTGGCATAATCGTTGGGGACAATGATGGGAAATGTGTCTCGAGGGGTCCACAGACTCCAATGTCTCGACTTAACCACCATTTATAAGAAGTACCCTCAATCTTACTGATCCCACTTCATTTAAGCCCCCGACTCCCACGCGAGCGCCAAGACGACGCATAGCCCGCCCATGGATGGACGCCATCACATAAAGCCACCTCACCCTAGGTTGGAAGTCGACGCAACCCTACCGCCCAAGAATGGTCATTGTAGAAAGAATGTAGCTCCATCTCTGTGAGTGAACTGGTCGCCGGATCCAAGCCGCCAGAGGCGGAGATCACGGGCGAAGTGAACCGATCCCGCCTCCATTGTTTGTTTGTTGACCGCGATCATCCCGGGTATGGTTGGCCTGCCGCTTAGTCGCTTCCATAAAAAATGCACGCCCTGGGACTTTGTAAAGGCGGGCGGAGGGATTGTACGTAGCCCATCGCATGAGAACCGAATTGCTTTTGTCACGAGATGTGCCACACGGTCCGGACACCAACTTCCCGAAGTCGGGGTCGGCCTCTTTGTAACGGCCTGGCCAATATAAGAGTGATAGTCCAAAATCCCGAATCCCCTATATTTCCTCGCCAAGAAGGCCCGTACCTCTCCTTCGACGGCGCTGCCGTGAAGGAACTCGCTACGCGGTAGAACGGTGTTATTTCCTCCAACTCCTCGTAAACGGTCATCATCATATCCATATCGCCCCACTCGGCCACGGAGGCACCCATCGGCCGGGAGGGGCATTGTGGATTGGGAGCGCGGACTCACTTTGCCACGGTGGTACACCACGATCGCCGTGGTGTCATCGTCTAAGATGAAGAAACCATGAACTGGAGCAAAGGCGCAGGAGCCGATCCGAGCCGGATGCCATTGACGAAAACGGGGAAAAAAGACGGTTACCCGAGCAATTGGTCTCCGGCGGGTAGCCGAGTAAATGATTTGAAGCTCAATCTATGAGTTTTGAAGCAAAGAAAGAGTGGCTTGGTGCCAAGGAACCCTAGGCCTATTTATAGAGAAGAAGGGGTGGTCTGAGATCGACTTTCCATAGGCTCAAGAACGCCAATCTGTTTAAGACAAGATCCTGAGAGCAAGCTTAATGCACCATCATCTTGAGGGGCAATTGTTGTGAGAAATAACTGGACTTGCAGGAAGCCGAATCGACCGTCCCCACGGTTAGCACACATTATCCAACTTTATCCAAATTGAGAAGACTTGAAGCTTTACTTTTGGAGATTGGTAAGTCGCAGAGAGAGGGAAGGCACTAAGGTTAAGGGTCGAATTGACGGGCAAAGGTCATCGCGAAATAATTTGATAGAACCCAATTCGAGACCCACTAAGTCCCGAGCTTAGTCAAGATAAACATGGAAAAGATTCGGGTAGTTATGAGGCTTAATTTCTCGATATAACCGGAATGTGTATCTCAGAAACGCCGACTTCATGGAATAAGAAAGGAAACCCTAGGTCGACCACTACCGGTTTTCCACGAAGATTGTAAACCCTAGATCCATGTCTATAAATATAACTTGTAACGTACTTTGTAAAAATGATCAAAACCTAGTATCCTGTGCATAAATTATACAAGAAAAATATCCTGCTTGGTGCCCTGCATTTAGTCTATTTTCAAGGACGAACTGGGTAATCAAATTGTTTGTCATTTATTATTTTCGCCATTACATTTATCGGAGCTTATCAAAATACTTGTTTGTTTGTTTTATCAAGCCTGGGTACAAATAATTGGGGTGTGCTTTTATGCTTTGATTTGATTAATTGGTTTTTGTTTGATAAACCAACACCCCCTCTTTATTTGTCCCTCCCGTTCGCCTTTCCTCCCATTACCATATTATTAGGGTTTTCGAATTTCATCCGCCGCCTTCATCTTTCTTCAAGACCGCCTTTGTCCTCACGCCTTTCAAAAGAGTGCACCACGGCCCCCTAGAGACAATTCATTGTAAGGACATAATGCTCCAGATAATATTCAAGATTGATTTAATATTTGTTTATTTAATATTAAATATATATGCTGCAATTTATTAAATATTATGTTTGATTGTTTGCATTTGTTCTTATCTGTGTTCCCTTGAGTCATTGTTTTCATCGGTTTTTGAGGACTCGATTTATCTAAGCATGATTCTCAAACAGCCCCAATCGAGGATCATTGAGAATGGGATATTGATGATGCAATGGAGATTGGTGGCGATTCCATCATACTCTTAGAGAGAGTGAATGAGATCTCACTTACTACGTAGATACTAGGTATCTCATGATGGATGACAAATACCTTAGAGGGTATCAGATACCCATCCGAAAACCGCTTGACGTAGTTCCACTATATGTGTCTACGGGTGTCTCAAGTTAGTGGAGCTTGTGCGATACTCCTTCGACTTGAGGTCAATACGCGACGCGCGCGAGAGGATGAACTTTGACCATGACCGACGCCAGACCCTTCCATGGGTAGATATGGCTTGATTGGGTTCATCAATGTTGCATGCTGTAGAAGCTGAGCCAAGAAAAGGATTCATTCCTCAAAGTGATTTAGAGAGAATACTCACCATGTTTAATGTTTGGGGTGCACGGTGAATTAGCGATTGGGGGCATGTGGTTTTATTTGATAATTCAGCCCACCCCATCTTTTTCGCCCTCTCGCTTTTTCCTTTTCGCACGATTAGGGTTTTTTTGGGATTTTGCCGCCGCCGCTTATTCACCATGGTCGACGATGACGCCACGCCGACGATCACCGATGGCTTTGCCACTGGAGCCATCGTGAACGCGCGCGAGGCTCACGGCTTTGGTTTCATTGGTTCTTCGCCATCGCCGGCGCGCTCGATGTCGCCGATTCGGTTATCATCCCCGGCAGCCTCAGCTCGTCCGGATTCTTTTCTATGGTGCCCTTCGTTTGTTCAAGGCGGCGCCTGAGTCGACATTTGAGTAACAGTAATAGGCATCGTCGCCGACGAGATCGACATTTCATCGCCCCGGTTTGGAACCGGTTCGATTTAAGTGGGGTCGTCACGCTGCTGCATCGGGTATCAGAGCAGAATTTAACTTAATTTCGCCTTCGCCAGATGAGCGTGGGCGACTGCTACCAGTTTTGATTCCGACGCGACTCTCCCGACCTTGGGTTGTTCGCTTCGCCCCTCGTTTTTCCCATTCTTAATTTTCGGATCAAATTGTGGCTCTCCTACTTTTTCAAATTGTGATTAAACCGATGAATTTGGATTGCCCGTTAATTTCAAGTAATGATTTAGACCGATTAATCTAATAATTGAAGTTTTTGGTGTTTGGTTTGATCGGATATGATTGAACGGTGATGATGCGGGGGGGCCGCTTGGCAAATTATTGGAGATGTAAAGCTCCCATGCAATTTGGAATTTGCACCTAAGCCCCTAAACAATAAAACAATTTATTCTGAATAAAAATAATAAAATTGGATTTTATTTAGTAATTAATCGATTAATTATCTGCTTAATAATCTTAAAAATAAAGTTGAAAATCGATTTAAAATTTGTTTTTAAAAGGTTTATTAAATCTCACTCGTGACTTGTTTATTTATTTAAATTAACGCAATATAGTCCCATTATAATTGTTTGGGTAAAGGTGACCAATAATTGCTCTGACCGTATTAATTATTTGGGTAGACGGCTTATATATAGTTATTAAAGAAAAATCATGTTTGGGTAGGACTTACTCAATAATTGCTCAAATGTGTCGAGATTAACATGTTGATCTCGATTACAATTAATACCGCCTTTTAAAAATGTTCCTCACCAAAATATGATTTTCATTAAATCGAACGACGCTTCCATCAAAATTAAAAAGTAAACCGAGATTTCGCTCAATGAGTATTTAAGGCCCAAGTCTTTTGCCTCGATTACATCTAATCTGATTTTTATAGGGGACACGAAGGTCGCCGCTGATGGTTGTAATTCAACTTGTCTTTATTTCACCACCAAGCAAAAAACAAAAGTCAAGGGCATAATGATCAACTAGTTCAATCAACTAGAATTGCGCTTTGCAATCGGTTTGGAGACCTACCCGCCTCGCTATCATAGTAATCAAAATTTCCAGACATATTGTGATAGTAGGAACGTGATCCTAGTCCATTATGATTTATATTAGATATTAATTGGTATTCTTCCGGATGAGGTCGCTGAATATGTGAAAATAATAGTAGACAAAATAAATTTGAAAGGTCATGTTTATTTTGATTGTCGATTATTGATCATAGGAATTATGTGTTTTAATTCCCATTTTATTTTATTTCAGATTGTTGAAATGAATAACTTATCACCGAAAGCGCTTTTGAAACGAACAAATCGGGTTGGCCAATTTTTTCGACCGGCAATCAAACGCCAAGCTTGGTGCTTAGGCAAGAAAAGATTGAGTACATGTTGACATGCCAATCCCCTCGCCACTCCCGAGGTCGGTATCAAGAAGTTCGAGGCGCTGACGCCGAGGCTCGTAAGAAGAATCGAGGACGCCCCAGGCTCACAGAAGTTATGCTACTCCTGGATGACTCCCAAGTTGCAAAAGCAAAGATGAGAAAGATGCTCCCTTCACATGATTAAGCATCCGGGTGGTCTCTTTGATTCCCAATCTCGCCCGGATTTAGCGGAAGGATAAGAGATATGTTTAGATGCCGCATTGTCCGGCGGAGGAAGGTTTCTTCCTCACGTGTTGAAGATGATTGGGCTAATCGAGAAACTTGGTTGTTTGGGCATTGAGCTCAAGACCAACGCTGTTGTTTATGCCATTCTTCGTCGCCTCCCCGGACATATTCGGAAGTTCGTGGGTAAATTTTAATATGAATAAGACGGAATTAAGGTGCCCGAGTGAATAACATGCTAAAGACTTTGAGTCTTCCACCGCCATGAAAAGTCCGCGGTTCATGGTGAGTTTCTACTTTTCCTCGCCCCAAAAGGAAAGAAGAAGAAGTGGGCAAGGCAAAGAAAGGCTCCAAGCTAAGCTTTAAGCCCAAAGGTGGAATTCAAAAGAAGGAGAGGGTAGATAGGATGTATGCCTCACCGCAAGCGTATGGGCAATGGAAGAAGGATCTGCAAGGTTCTAGCAATTAAAAAGGAGACACAAGGTCTCAAACCATCGAACAAATGTTTGTTATTGAGATAAACATGTCCACAAATGATACTAAACCACTGGGTATTAGATATCGGTTATGGCTCACACATTTGTACTAATGTGCAGGTCTCAAGATATAAAGGTGGCGCTTAAAGCAAAGAAGTTGCCCTACATGTTGGGAATGGAGCAAGAGTTGTTGTTGAACGTGTTGGGCGCTTATGTTTTTAACTTACCCTCCGGGTTTTAATTTGAACCTAATAATTGTTATTTCATTCCTTCTATTACTCCGCAACATTATTTATATTCCTATGTTAGATATCAAGGGTTTTCCTTCCATTTTGCAAACAATAATTGTTATTTTTCGCTTAATGGTGATGTTTATGGAAATGCCCTTTATCGAATGGTTTATATTTGTTGCATTGTGACATAATATTCTTAATATACAAAAACAAACGACTCAAACTTAGTAATCATGAAAACCCAAATTACTTGTGGCATTGTAGGCTTGGTCATGCAAAATGAAGACAGGATAGCAAGGTTAAGGAAGTTAGACTACTTAACCCCATTCGACTTTCGAGTCTTATGAAAATTGTGAATCCTTGCCTCAAGGGCAAGATGGCCAACAAGCTCTTCTCTCAGAAAGGGTTCGTGCAAAGAAGTTCTAGAATTGATCCATAAGGATGTCTCAGGGACCATTGTCCACTCTAGCTAGGGGGTCACTTCTTACTTCATCACTTTTACCTATTTAATTTTCAAGATATGGATATGTATCTTATGAAGCACAAATTTAGTCTTTTGAGAAATTCAAAGATTTCAAAGTCAAGTAGAAAAGCAACTAGGTAAAGAGTATCAAGACTCTTCGACGATCGGGAGGTGAATACTTTTAGCCATGAGTTCATGGATTACTTAAAGTTACATGGAATCCAATCTTCAATGGACTCTCCCTAACACCGCGAATGAACGGAGTGTCCGAGAGAGAAACCGAACCTGTTGGACATGGTAAGGTCCATGAAGAGTTTTTTCCTCCCTTCCACATTCTTATGGGGGATACGATTACAAAACCTCAATTTACATTTGAATAGATTTCATCCAAATCGTTTGAGCATACACCATATGAATTATGGTGGCAAGAAGCCAACTTTTCTATATCAAAACGCTGGGTTGCCTCTAATTGTAAAAAAAGATGTTCACCGATAAGTTGAATCCAAAGGTGAAAAGGGTTACCTTTGTGGGATATCCTAAGGAAACGAGATGATATTATTTCTATCTACCCCGAGAAACAAAACAATAATTGTTTTAAAGTGTGCCAGTTCCTCAAGAAGACTATGTCTTTGGCGAAACAAGGTCAGAAGATGATAGAACTTGAAGAAATTCAAGAACCATTGATAACCAAGAGACCGATATCTTGTCAAAGAAACGCCGACAAGGTATCGGGGATTCAGCCAGCCTTCTCATGGGAAGTTTATCACTTATTGATCCTCTTTCACCAAGAGGTAATTGAGTTGCATTGCTTCTTCAACAAAAACCCCAGTGGGTCGAATGAGAACAACATAGTTCAAACTCCCAAGAGGCATCTCGAAGTGTTTCTCTTGAGGACTCTCCTGACATTGACTAATTGATGCACTACACAAAATTTTCAATGTACGTAATGTACACCGCATAACAACCAATGTACCATAAGTCTACCAGATTCGTAATCCGCCACTAGATATTATGGTTTCCTCAGAGAGAACATGATGATGTCGAGATCCGCAATAAAGATTTATCCTCAGACCCTATAATCGAGGCAACATTAGATGTTGACTTTAGAAGTGGCATGAAGCCATGAAACCCGTGATGGACTTTGATGTACACAAATCAAGTATGGAACTTGGTTGAATTGCCAAAAGGGGTCAAAACCCATAGGTTGCAAATGGCCTACAAACGTAAGATCGATGCAAAATGGCAAGGTACAAACCTATAAGGCTAGGTTGGTGGCAAAAGGTTATTGGTAGCATTAAGGCATTGACTATGATGAGACTTTTCACCAATACAAAATCAAGTCCATTCAATTTTATTTCGTAGCAAAGACATCTAGATTATGAGATTTGGCGATGGATGTCAAAAACAAATCTTCCCTAAATGACAACATTTGATAAGGAGGTATTTATGACTCAACCCAAGGTTTTGTATCTAAGTCAAAGTTCAATCTTGTGTGCAAGCTTAAATGGTCCATTTATGGATTAAAGCAAGCTTCTGAGTTGGAATATCCGATTTGACGAAGTTGTTAAATCGCTTGACTTTCATTAGAAATTCTAAGATCCATACGCTTTATCGTAGAACGCGGTGGGAGAAATATTATTTTCATAGTTGTGCGGCGACATACCGATTATGGGGAAACAACATTCCTCTTATGCGCCTATAAAGATTGGCTATCGAGGACCTTCTGCGATGAAGGATCTTTGGGAGGTCTCCGCTACATCTTAGGATCAAGATCCATAGGATAGATCCAAAGATGTTGGGGCCACAATCAACTTAATACGAGATAAGGTGTTAAAGCGACGGCGGATGGAGAACTCTAAGAGGGTTCTCAATGCAAGATGTCATGGATAAAGTCGCTTAAGAAGGATTGTTCCTTCTACTAAAGTTTCTTCGATATCCCACAAGATGAAGCGATATACCACATGCATCCGAATTGGCTCCATCATGTACGCTTATGACTTGCAATAAGGTCATTGATTATACTAGAAAGTATGCTTTTACTTTGTATAATCGAAACGTAATTTTCGCACTTATTTACTAAAAATAAATTGTTTATCACCGATGCTAAATATTATCAATGTTACATATATTTACTCGCATAATCACTCAATAAGTCGACGCAGTTACATTGTAGTTAATTTAGTGATACCGCATCACGTGTAAGATTAAATTAACAAGACCTTTTGTAACTAAAAAGTACGCTATTCACTTTACCTAGATGGAAATGAACAACCCATCGCGAAGGCCAGCGGTAAGGCTCAGATGGTTTGTTTGACCAAGAGATTACACTAGTGCATGATCGATGTACTGAATAGGACCTACAGAGGATAAATTCTTCGTTAATCCTAACAAGGAAGAATTAGACCTCAAGTGGTTCGTTATTTCTTAACCTTCGCCCCTAAAACAGATCACGCGATTGGTAACTATCGCTGACTTATCATGGGTAAAGGAATCGAGATTCAATACTTTTTATCTTGGGCAATATTATTAGTCACATGTTATTGCTAAGATTTAATACGGTTAATCGCGGTGCAAGCACGCTTGTTCGACGGTTCTCGAGGTTCATAAGTTTTATCATACCAAATCTCGGAAGTGGGAACCAGCTTCCTGTGATGGATAATAATGTTGAACCGCTCTTGACCAAGGATAAAAGATATTAATTAATTAGAAAGCTATTTTCAAAGGGGCTTGAATTAATTAATGGGCTAGATAATCTTAAACACGGAAATAATGACCGGAGCCATATCGACCGTAATACGGGTTAAGAGATTGGATAAAGGCAATATTAATTATGTAGTGGGATTAATTAATATTTATGGGCTTGAATTATATTGTGGCTCAATATTAGATATTCAAGGTCCATTGTAAGGTCCAATCTTAATTCTCCTAAAGGCCCCCGAGTAGCCCAAATATATAGTCCAATAACCTAAAAGGTGATTAAAATAAAATAAATATTGTTGCTTAATTTTCCAACTAAAATTTCAAATTTATAGATATGTTGGGAGAAAGATTTTCTTTGAATTTTGTTATGGAATGAAGATATGTATTCTTGAATACAAGATTATCTCATTAAATTCAAGAAATCTCTCACTAGGTTATCTATATTGAAATTTTCAAAAATTAGAAAATAAAGGGCAAGAAAGATTTTCTTGATTTTTCTTGAAAAGATATTATGGAAGATATGTATTTCTCAACAAGAATATCTCATAAATTCAAGAAGATCCAAATCTTGGTTTCTTGCAAGCCTTTTTTTCGAAAAATCCATATTATAGAAAGAGGGTGGGATTTTTGAATATTATAATTACGGGAAAAAGAATATAGTGAGATATATTCAAGATTTCTTGGAGATCAAGAAAAGATTTTCCCCTCATTATTTTATCACTAAATTTCACCACCCCAAAGATTTATAAAATGGGGATGATTCTTTCATTCCCAAGTATAATTCCAATGTAAAAAATTAGAAAATCCACAAAAAGTGGTGCAACATAATTTGTTTTTCATTTTTGTTAAATCGCTCACAAGAATCCTTCCAATCGATAACAATCCAGGCTAAGGGAATACTTGGGAAGTCCTTTCATGCTTAGTCTAATCACCATACCGCTGTCATCCCAAGAGGTAATGCTCACGAAACTCAGATTCGCAAATGCTTAGGTTTTACGTGAATTTTATATGCATGATATGTTGTCGATTATTATTTGAATTAATATAGGATTAATTCATGCTAGTAATAATTAAAGAATTAAATTTGTATTTAAATATTCACCCCTAATAGATCCAGTAACTTTTCCCCCAACAAATCGCATCGAGTCACCTTTGCCGCAAATTTTTAAATTGTAATTTAATTCGCTATATTAAATTTGAAATTGGATAGTAGAATTGCTAGATCTATTTTGCAGTATCCAATTGTCATGGAATTTAATGTGTTTGTTTACATGCATATAAACCGTGATTTTTAATTCGATTCATCTTGATTCGCTTTTGCTTCGTGAGAAATCCACCAGAGATTAGAATTTGTTTGATTTGATCAATGTAATAGACTAGTTCAGATCTAGGTTTATTTATTTTTTCAGAATAAATTGTAACCGGATCGAAAACGGCGACGAGATGAAGAATTAAAGGACAACATCCGTAACCGGGCGAGGGCGGCGCGACGCTACCGCACGCACGGGCGCAGGGAGAGGCCGAGACGGCCGAGCGCTGCCAGGAATGTGCCACGCCAAGACGGGCGCACAAGGCTCACGCTGCACCGCGGTCGCGATTCGGGCCGAAGATCTGAAGCTGCGTAGGTGGGTAACGGGACTCTGGGATGCGGGCGGGATGCCGAAGTCATGGCGAAGGCGAGAGCGGGGAAGTATCGCCATAAGATGCGCTGCGCTGATTGCCGCCGCCGAGGATCGGGTTGCCGTCAGCCGAGGGCGCAGCCGAGGTGTGTCAAGGGCTGGCGGCTTATACGGGCGGTGCCAAGGTTGCCGAGAGTGCCCAGTCCAGGCTGCCGCCGGCCGGACGCGCGCGCCAGATCCCCGCCGCGAGCCGCTCCATGACATTTCGAGATGAAGTATTTTTTCGACGATCGAGCGGGAGAAAATCGAGACGGTGTTTCTTCAAGATCAAGCCAAGGGAAAAATCAAACCATGACAATTGATAATTTGTGCCCAATATGTTTATTTTTCTCGCTTTTGCTTGATTTATTTTTTTGCTATCTTATGCCTTATTTAATTTGTTTAAATTTGTGTTCGCATGAGTTGCCAAATGAAAAATCTCACCTTCAAAATTACTAAGTATGTTTAAATAATTAATGACAATTTTATTCCTATAATAAAATTGAATTAATTTTTGACCTCCATGATTTATTTATTTGTGAATTTTTGAGAAATTCCTCAATGATTTGGCCAAAAGATAACTTTCACATGAATGAATTCCAAACGGATGATTGTGAGTTATTACTTGTGGGCACGATGACCTCCCCACGAGGCTCGCTCAAAGCCAAAAATAATCCTCAGATTTAATCATGGTTATTACTTAGGTATAAAATTTATATGCATATACTTCCAAGTCCCCGCAATTTTATATTGGTCAAGGGAGCCAACTATTAATCCTGATATTAAAGGTTTGTAATTGTTCTTGTTTGTAACTCCGCTGAATGTTTAAATAATGACCCACCCCAATGGGGTTATTTAAACTGCTTTAGATGTTGGGTCATGCGTTCATATTTTTTTTTGAGATTTTAATATGAAGCATGTGATCGAACCCTGTGATAAACTTGTGCTTATGATATTATTGTTTATTTCAGCCATCACGTGTCGCAACCTTTAATCCACTATTCAATATACTTAAAGACAATTTACTCAATCGGAGAAAATTTTGTTGATTGAATCGAAACTCACTATTGTCCTCACCGCACAAAGCCATAATTGTTCTCACCACACCTAAACCGGAAAACCATCGACAGTCCACTAAAATGGTTAAGAAAGAGTATGCCGACCGAGCTGGTCTAACAAAATGGCAAAGTGTACCATCTTGGCTTTATGTCGATGTGTTGCAACACCAACACCGTAACGCTCGCATCAACGGAAATCATGACTAGTCAAAGCGATGTTTCAACATCGAACCCGTGTACCATCGATCACCATGAGGACTTGATTTCTATGAAAATGGTGGAGGGAACGCGTGAGGAAGAGCACGCTCTCCAGATGATGGCTCACCTTAATAAACTTGGAGGTAATTGGGCTAATAATCACGATATCGGCATCCAAATTGATTTAGGTCTCCCCTCTCTTCCTCGAAAAGTTTTGAACAATTGGTTGAACTACCGATGAATAATCGGGTTCTCGACGCCTGACCGTCAGTAGCTTTAGTCTCGGGCGGATTACATATATGTAAGAGCAAGCCTTGGTGGCAAACCGGACCTTCTTCTTCTTCTAGGCCAGGGTGGTAAGAACAAGAAAAGGGGCAAAAGCGCACGTGCTTCGAACCCGCGTTGCCAAGGGCAAAGATAAGGTGAAGAGCGGCGGTGGAGGAACAAAGCCTAAGGGGAAGTGCTTCAACCAAGCGGAGAAAGGACATTGAGGTCAGTTGTTCCGACTCCAAAAGGGATGGAAAGAAAGGTAATTCTCACACACTAGTTGTTGAAACTTGTTTAGCGGGCGTATGCCTCCCATTTGTGGGTGGTGGATACGGATCCACTAATCATGTTTGTTTCACATTACAGGGGTTCAAGCCGACCCGGCAACTTAGTGGGAGTGATGTCCTCATCACACCGGGCGATGCTACGGAGTGGCAAACCGGTGGGAGAAGTGCACTGCCTTTTCAAGACAAGAGTTTTAATTTTTGAGATGTTCTTTACGCTTGGATTTTTAGAAAGAATTTGTTTTCGCTTTCTAAACTTTTATGATAGATATTCGGTTACTTTTTAATAAAGTTGTTACCATTTTTCTTTTTGATAAATTTATCTCACATGGAACGTTGTCGAATGATCTCTATACAATTAACTGCACACCACTCACTTAAATGTATCCTATAACACATCAATTGTTTCCCGAGAAAAGAAAACGCTCATCGACGCGAACGGCATTACTTTTTTGGCATCTAAGAATGGGTCATATAAATCCAAAAAGGATCCAAAGGTTGGTGAGAGACGATTCACCGGAGCTTCTCCAAGTTGAACCTGCCAACCCTCGCGAATCATGTTTGGAGTGGCAATATGACCAAGAGGGCATTTGGAGCCAAGAGAATAGGGCAAAAAGTTGTTAGGAGATCGCTCACAATATGTATGTGGTCCAATGTCAACCAAAGCAAAGAGGGAGAGGTTATGAGTAATTTTATTGATGATTACTCAAGGTACGGGTTACATTTTCCTTATGAAGCATAACCGAGACCTTTGAGAAATTCAAAGAATTTAAGGCTCAAAACAGAGAATCATAGGGAAAAAACGTGAAAAGTCTCTTAATGATCTGATCGTGGGAGGCTAATACCTCAAAGAATGGTTTTTGAACTACTTATCCGATGAAGGATTGTATCCCACCATTGCACCTCTAACCCCTCAACAAAATGGGGTTGCAGAGCTAAGAAAATGTAATTCTTTTCGAAATGGTTAGATCAATGATGAGTTATGCCGGATCTTCCCTGAAGTCATTCTGGGTCATGCCTTGGAAACAAATGGTTACATTCTCAACTTGGTGCTATCCAAATCTGTTCCAAAACTACCAAAGAATTGTGGACCCGCGCAAGCCTCAGTATGAGACACATGAGAATTTGGGGTGTCCTACCACGGTTGGACAAGGAAGCCAGAATTGATCCTTGATCGTAATTAAAAAGGTTGTTTGTAGATACCCCGGGAACAAAAGGGTGTATGTTCTATGGTCCCGAAGATCAAAAGGTGGTCATAAAAGACCCACTTTAGATTTTTTGGAAGAAGACTATATGAACCAAAGAAAACCCGTAAGGAGATTACCTTAAATGAGCTTTAGAAGGTAAACCTCAAAGGCTAACCGCATTAGATGATATACCAAACGATACGCCACAAACCGGAGCCTAGTCAGAAGTGGGAGGGTTGTTAGACAACCCGAGAGATTCATGGGAATAGTGAGAGTCCCCTGACTTGATTCCTGGACAAGACAATCGCACCCATGAACATATGACGAGGCACCCAAGATAAGGATGCAGATTTTGGCAAATAGCAAATGAAAGGCTAGGTTCTATGTTTCATAATAGAGTGGAGAGCCAATCGAACCACTTAATTCGGGTCAAACCCATTGATGCAAGTGGGTATATAAGAGGAAAAGAGGACCTGACGAAGGTTGAAACTTTAAAGAAGACTAGTGGCGAAAGGTTACCTCGTAAAAGATGGGATCGACATGAGGAAACTTTTTCGCCCCAGAAAGCCGTGCTTAAGTCCATCCAGATTCTTCTTATCGATTGTCAGCAAGATTTCAATTTTAAAATCGGCAAATGGATGTCAAGACAACTTTCCTTAACTAAGTCTTGATGAAGAGATCTATATGCAACAACCCCAAGGTTTCATTGAAACAGTCAAGAACACTTAGTTTGTAAGCTCAAAAGGTCCATTTACTTAACTCAAACAGATCCAGAGCTTGAAACCAATGTTTTGATCATGTTATAAAGTCTTATGGGTTCGATCAAACGAGTTTGAAAGTTGTGTGTATAAAAAAGCGTCGAATCGCAGATTGGTATTCTTAGTACTATACGAGATGACATTCCCGATCATCAGAACGATGTGAAGGTGTTATCGACGACGTGGCATGGCTTTTCAAAAAGCTTTGATATGAAAGACTTAGGGGAAGCTGGACACATCCTTGGGATCAAGATCACCGAGATCGCAAGAAAATGATGGCTCCGTTATCGCAAGTTTCATACACAGACACCGCCTTGAAACGATTCAAAGATGAAGATTCCAAGAAAGGATTCAGCCTTTTAGGCATGGAATCCATCTATCTAAGAAAATGTCCCCTAAGACGGCAAAAAGGATAGATGACATGAAAGGCATTCCTTGTGCTTCTACCGTTTAAACCTTATGTATGCAATGTCGCAGACGACCGATGTCTACTTTGTCGTAGGCATGGTAGCAAGATATCAAAGAACCCAGTGGAAAGAGCATCGATCTACGCTTAAAAACATTCTCAAGTATCCAAAAGAACTCGATAGAATGTTGATTTATCACCGATACTCCAATCCCCATCGACCACACTGACTCGGATTTCCAATCGACTTAGATTTCATAAACTATCCGCCTCGCTAAGGTGTTTCTATTTGGGAAGTGTAGCCATCAAATGGACGAAAAGTGAAGCATAAATGCATCACCACCAACCATGGAAGTCGGGTAAGTAGTCGCCAGAAGCGCTGAAAGAACCGCTTTGGTTTCAGAATTTCTTAGTGGATTCGGATGGAGTTCAATTTGTCAGCATTTTTTTTGCTAAAAGCAGCTGCAAATTCAAGGGAACCAAGAGTCCAGAGTCAAACAAGCACACTAAAAGAAAGACATCTTATACGAGAAATCGTTAAGAGAGGAGATATAAATATGGCAAAGATAAATACGGTAAGACAACCCAGAAGATTCATTCACAGTGGTCTCCGCCTCAATACATTCGAGACATGTAAAAGAATGGGTGTCAAGACCACGCTAACCCCTGAGTATAAGTGGGAGAAATTATTAGGTTCGTGTAGGTGACATTAGATGTCACGACTACATGAGACATGTTGTAGTATACTTAAAAGCGACTTTGAGTATAAGTGGGGAGATTGTTAGGATTATAATTGAAAAGTATGCTTTTTACTTTGTATAATCGAAACCTAATTTTCGACTTATTTATTTATTAAATTGTTTATCACCGATGCTAAATATTATCTAATGTTACATATATTTATCGCATAATTGTTCAATAAGTCGTACGTGTTACATTGTAGTTAATTTAGTGATACCGCATCACGTAGATTAAATTAATAAATCCCTTGTAACTAAAAAGTACGCTTATTCACGAATGGATGGAAATGACAACCCATCGCGAAAGGTTGAGGTGTAAGGCTCAGATTGGTTTGTCTTGACCAAGAGATTACACTAGTGCATGACTGATGCACTGAATAAGACCTACATGAGGATAAATTCTTCAGAACTGAACAAGGAAGAATTAGACCTCGCTGGGTTCGTTATTTCTAACCTTCGTCCCCTTAAATAGATCAATGAGGATTGGTAACTATTGCTTTGACTTATCATGGGTAGCTTAATCAAAGAGATTCAATACTTTTTATCTTGGGCAATATTATTAGTCACATGTGATTGCTAAGATTTAATACTGAAGAATCGTGGCAAGTACGCTTTGTTCGATTTGTCCTCTCGAGGTTCATAAGCTTTATCATACCAAATCTTGGAAGCGGGAATTAGTTTCCGTATGGATAATAATGTTGAACCGCTCTTTGACCAAGGATAAAAGATATTAATTAATTAGAAAGCTATTTCAAAGGGCTTGAATTAATTAATGGGCTAGATAATCTTAAACACGGAAATAATGACCGAGCCATATTGATTGTAATACGGGTTAAGATGGATAGTGCAATATTAATTATGTAGTGGGATTAATTAATATTTATGGGCTTGAATTATATTGTGGCTCAATATTAGATATTCAAGGTCCATTAGAAGGTCCAATCTAATTTCTCCTAAAGGCCCCCCTTCGAGTAGCCCAACATATAGTCCAATAACTCTAAAAAGGTGATTAAAATAAAATAAATATTGTTGCTTAATTTTCCAACTAAAATTTCAAATTTATAGATATGTTGGGAGAAATATTTTCTTTTCAATTTTGTTATGGAATGAAGATATGTATTCTTGGAATACAAGATTATCTCATTAAATTCAAGAAATCTCCCACTAGGTTATCTATATTGAAATTTTCAAAAAATAGAAAATAAAGGGCAAGAAAGATTTTCTTGATTTTCTTGAAAAAGATATTATGGAAGATATGTATTTCTTGAAATACAAGAATATCTCATAAATTCAAGAAGATCCAAATCTTGGTTTCTTAAGCCTTGTATTTTCGAAAAAATCCATATTATAGAAGTGGGTGGGATTTTTGTGAATATTATAATTATGGGAAAAAAGAATATAGGAGATATATTCAAGATTTCTTGAGATCGAGAAAAGATTTTCCCACATTATTTTATCACTAAATTTCGACCACCCCAATATCTATAAATAGGGGATGATTCTTTCATTCCCAAGTATAATTCCATGTGCTGGAAAAATTAGAAAATCCACAAAGGTGGTGCAACATAATTTGTTTTTCCTTTTTGTTAAATCGTTCACAAGAATCCTTCCACCGGATAGTCGAATCGAGGGTTAGAATACTTGGGAAGTCCTTTCTGTTAGTCTAATCACCCATACCGCATTATCCTTAAAGAGGTACCTTCAATAAACTCTTCGTAGTATTCCGTGATGCTTAGGTTTTTACGTGAATTTTTATATGCATGATATGTTGTTGGATTATTATTTGAATTAATATAGGATTAATTCATGCTAGTAATAATTAAAGAATTAAATTTGTATTTAAATATTCACCCTGAATAGATATGTGCAACTTATTCCCCAACAAAGGCCAGATGTGGCCTTCGTTGTTAGCACCACTGGTAGATACCAACAGAATCTGGGTGAACCTCACTGGATTGATGTCAAGAACATTCTTAAGTACCTTAGACATACCAAAGATTGTTTCTTGGTCTACGGAGGACAGTCAGAGTTGGTTGCAACTGGCTATGCTGATGCAAGTTTCCAATCCGACTGTGATGATTACAAATCACACGGGCTAGTTTTTAGCTTCTCAATGGTGGGGGCGGTTGGTTGGAATAGTTCCAAACAAGATACTACCACGTTGAATACAACCGGCCGAGTACATTGTCATGGGGCAGAAGATGCCAAAGAAGTTGTCTGGATAAAACAATTCTTAAGTGAACTAGGAGTAGTTCCGAGTGCCAGCAGTCCAATAAAGTTGTATTGTGACAATACTAGTGTTGTTACACAAGCTAAGGAACCGAGATCCAATAACATAAATAAAGTTATCTTGAGGCGCTATCACTTGATAAGAGAGATAATCATTTGGAGAATAGATAGAGTTAGAGCACGTGTCCCCACCTGGAGGATAACCCGGCCGATCATTTCACCAACAAGCTTTGAGTGTTCATGTACACATAATAGACATTTTGATGGTCTGTGGGTTATACATGTAGGTGATTGCTCTAGTTCAAGTCGGGAGATTGTTAGTGTTAGTGTCCCAGAGACAATCCATTGTAAGGACATAATGCTCGACATAATATTCATTGATTTAATATTATTGTTTATTTAATATTAAATATATGGCGCCAGACTTATTAGAATATTATGTTTGATTGTTTGCATTTGTTCTTATTTGTGTTCCTCGAGTCATTCTTGCTATTGAGTGAGTGAGAACTCGGATGACCTAAGCATGATTCTCAAATAGCCCAATCGAGGATCATCGAGAATGGGATATTGATGATGCAATGGAGATTGGTGTGCGATCCGCGATCATACTCTTAGAGAGTGTAGTGAGATCTCACTTACTACGAGATACTAGGTATCTCATGATGGATGCACAAATACCTTAGAGGTATTGGTATACCCATCCGAGAAACCGCTTTGATGTAGTTCCACTATATGCGTGTTCACGGGTGTCTCGGTTAGAAGGAGCGATGATACTCCTTTTGACTTGACGCCAATACGCACGACGTGTGTGGAGGATGAACTTTGACCACGACCGACGCTTTGCACCCTTCCGGGTAGGTAGATATGGCTTGGATTGGGTTCATCACCAAGTCATAAAAGTGCTGGAGTTGAGCCAAGAAAAGGATTCATTCCTCAAAGTGGATTTAGAGAGAATACTCATCTTCTCATCATAATTGAATCAAATTATCGATTAATGCACGCCAACTTGGACTTTGTGGCCAAGTGTGACATGATTGATCAATTAGTGATTGAGATAAATTGATTAAGTTATTTGAATAGACAATTTCATCATGTTCAAGGCTTAATCGATTATTCGTGAAACGTAAGGAGGAAATCGTAATAGCCCATGTTTCGATTCTGGTAGTTGTGTGTTTCCTCGCAACGCACTTCATATATTGAGAATGTCCGATTTATTGTCTAGGGTTCAATTAAGACCGCAAGTAGTTTGACTAATCGCTTGATATATGAGGGTTCATGTCACACAACAAGTAAATGATTGTTTACTAATTATAGTTGGTTGATTAAATGTTAAATTGGATTTAATATTTAATTTATGGAGAAGTAATTAATAATAGATTAATTTGGAATTAATTATTATTAATATTTAATTAAATTAGATTTATTAAATAAGAATTCCCGATAATAATATTTGGAATATTATTGTAGGATTTAATATATATGAAATAAATCGTAGAGATTTGTCATATATGGAATTTAAACTGTAGAGATTTTATATGTGGGAAATAAATCTAGGAGATTTATTTAAATAAAGATTAGGAATTTTATTTTCCAGTCAGGTTAGCTTGAGATTTAAGCTAGACATCTCCTATATATATGAGCTCTTGGGAATTCATAATACGCGAGTTCATATTCTCCATAAAATCTGAAGTTAGAATTTTCCTAAGACATCTCTTGTGATTCAACCGCGATTCATGTAAAATTAGTAAACGAATCGTAGTTGGATGTACCATAGTCGGTGAATCAGGTACAATTCTAAGAATTATGTTTACTTTACTCAAGTATTTAATTATGCAATTAATTGTTAGTTGTTGGTGAACTTTAATTTTAAATTAGGCATGTATTACGGTTTACGGTTTCTAAATTCCAACAATTGGCTCCCGTTAAAGCGTAGGTTGCATGATGGAGCGAATCTCGAAAAGTTGAACCTAATGATAGGCGTGACCATAAATGGGAATTCGGGATTCGATATAATTTTTCAAGTTTCTTCGGTTTATATTGGGCCACATCTTGAATCGTTGATTTTTGGCTCCCGAATTTCAATGCGATTCATGGCCGATTTGAGTCATATCCCGCCCACCACGGTCTCAGCGGCGATGTCTTAACATCGGCCACGTGTTATTTTCGTTCGACGAAGTGCTTGGACGATCTTGTATGCATTCACGATTCGCTTTACTTCCATCTCCGCTTTCTGACCAGTTTGTCGTAGGGCCAACCCACGCAGACCTAACCCGGTTAGGAAATGACGAAGTCGCTTGAATGCCATTAGCGGGCGGCGGCGACTGACCGCACTCATCGCTTGGTTGTTCGATTAATCGATGCTTGAATTTGTTTGGTGTGTTCAATTTGTTAGATCTTTTGCACATTGATGCTTCAGAGATCAACTGCTGATTGATTTTGTGATTGAATTGGATTGAATCAAAAACGGTGTTGAATGTTGGTTTCGGTCCCAATTGAGAGATGGTTTTGGGCAAAGGTGAGGAGGACCGATTAGTAAATTGATTTTAACAAAGCCCTCCTCCGTAAATTTTAGAAATTGCACTTGAGCCCTCGGCAAATAATGAATAAAAATCTATTTTTTAAAATTTTAATACGATTAATTTTTAAAGAATAAAAGTTGAACTTTTATTTATAATTAATTGATTAATTATTAAAATTTAATAATTTTTAAAATTGAATTTGAAATTGGATTTTGAAATTCATTTTAAAAGGGTTATTAAGTCCCACTTGGTTAATTATTTATTGAATTAAATTGTTAACGATTTTATAGACCGCTTTATAACTACTTGGGTAGGAGGCACCCAATATATGTCGGACCGTATTAAATGTTTTGGGTAGACGGCGCCCAATACTTGTTAGTCCATGTATGTCATGTTTGGGTAGGTGGCACCCAATAATTGCTCAAAAGTGACGAGAATAAATATGTTGGATCTCGATTAAGCAATTAATACCCCGCCTTTAAAAATATTCCTCGCAAAAATATGGTTTTATCATTAATTTGATAAGATGTCTTCCATCAAAATTAAATGTAAACCGGAGATTTCGTTCCAATGGGTATTTAAGACCAAAGTCTTTTGCTCGGATCTACATCTAACGGGACTTTTTATAGGGACACGTAGTGTCATTTTGATGGTTGTAAATCAACTTGAATTTGTTTCACCACCAAAAAGCAGAAAACGAAAAGTTAAGGACATCCGATTGAACTAGGTTCAATCAACTAGAATTGTAGTTTTGCAATTGGTTTAGGAGATCTACTTCCGCTTTATTATTACGTAATCGCCAAAAGCAGATATTGTAATAATAAGAATGATCCTAGTCCATTACAATTTATATTCGATATAAATTGCATTCTTCCGATGAGGTCGCTTGTGTTTGTGAAAATAAATGGAGACAAAATAAATTTAAAAGACCATGTTTATTTTGATTCTTTAATATTGATCATAGGAATTATGTGTTTAATTCCCGCTTTTATTTTATTTCTCTTGGTTAGTTGAAGTGTATAACCGCTATTGAGATGTGTTTTGAAATAAATAAATTGGCTAGGCCAAATTTTTTTCGATCGCACCGAAACGTGTGTTTGGTGCTAAGGCAAGAAAAGATTGAGTACGGTTGACACGCTAAATCCTGCTACCCTACCGGTTCTCGAGGTAGCCACGTTGACGAAGGCTCAAGAAACATCAAGAGGATGCTTCCTGTGCTTAGTGTGGCGTTTCTGCATTTAATTCTCAAAATGAATAAAAGAATACAGAGAAAAACGGGTCCCTTTGAAATGCTCATGGATCCAAGGATCTTTGATTCTCAATCTCGCTCGAGATTTATGAAGTGATGAGAGATATGTTAAGACGCCGCTTAGCTAAAGGAGGAAAGTTTTCACCTCATGTGCTTGAGATGATAGGGTATAATTGAGAAACTTGGTAATTTAGGCATTGAGCTAAAAAACCAACGTTTTCATTTATGATATCCTCCAAGTCAAGCCCCCTCGAATTCATATTCTAGTTTCATTGGAACTACAATATGAATAAGATCTGATGCGACCATGCCCTCAACTTCAGAAACATGTTCAAGACTTTTGAGTTCAATACCACTTAGATGGTGTTCAAAAGAATGAGCGGGTAGACAAGGATGTGTGCCTCTACTGTAAGTAGAAGAGGACACTGGAAGAAGGACTGTAAGGTTCTGATTGCTGAAAGGGAACATATATGTTTGTTATTAAGATAAACATGTCCACTAATAGTGCTAACTGCTGGATATTAGATAACGGATGTGGCTCACACATTTGTACAAAATGTGAAGGTGTCAAGAATAGTTAGACTGGTGAAGTCACCCTTCACGGAAATGTAACAATGGTTACTACGGACGGTAGGATAAATATATATATAGATTGGACTTACCCACTTAGTTTTAGATTAGAAATAAATATTTTATTTCGTTCAATATATTACTCGAAACATTATTTCCATTTCTATGTTAGACATTGAGGGTTTTTCCTTCCATTTTAGTGATAATAATTGTTATTTCACGTTAAATGGTGTGGTTTATGGAATGCCCCTTTGGTGAATGGTTTATATTTGTTGAGTTGTGGACATGATATTCTTAATATACAAAATAAACGACTCAAACTTAGTAATCATGAAAACCCAACTTACTTGTGGCATTGTAGACTAGGTCATGCAAACGAGAAAAGAATTGCAAGGTGAAGAAAGTTAGACTACTTAACCCCATTCGACTTTGAGTCTTATGGCAATTGTGATACTTGTCTCAAGGGTAAGATGACCAACAAACCCTTTTCTGGGAAAGGGGTTCGTGCCAAAGAAGTTCTAGAGTTGATCTACAGTGATGTATGTGGACATTGCCCACTCTAGCTATGGGTCACTTCGGCTACTTCATCACTTTTACTGATGATTTCTCTAGATACGGATATGTGTATCTTATGAAACACAAATTCGAATCTTTTGATAAATTCAAATAGTAGAGAAGCAACTTGGTAAGAGTATCAAGACTCTTCGATCGATCGGCGAGGTGAATATCTTAGCCATGAATTCACCGATTATTGAAGTTACATGGAATTCAATCACAGTGGACTCCTCCCAGAACACCGCAAATGAACGGTGTGTTCGAGAGGAAAAACCGAACCTTGTTAGACATGGTGAGGTCCATGATGAGCTTTTCCTCTCTTTTGACATTCTTATGGGGATACGCGTTATAAACCTCAATCTACATTCTGAATGGGATTCTATCTAAATCGGTTGAGCATACACCATATGAACTATGGTGTGACAAGAAGCCAACTTTTACACATATCAAAACATGGGATTACCCCGTGATTATGAAAAAGATGCTTACTGATAAGTTGGAATCCAAAGGTGAAAAGGGTTACTTTGTGGGATATCCTAAGGAAACTAAAGGATATTACTTTTATCTACCTGATAAACAAACAGTGATTGTTTCTAGGCAGGTCAGGTTCCTCGAAGAAGACTATGTCTTTAAGGAACAAGGCCATAAGATGATAGAACTTGAAGAAATTCAAGAACCACAGATTAATGTAGAGACTGATGATTTGTCAAAAAAACGACAAAAATCAAATGGGAGCATTCAAAGAACTCTCATGATGGAAGTTTATCACTAAGTGATCCTCTTTCAGCCAGTGGGAGCGTAATTAGAGTTGCACTGCCTTCGCAACGAAATCCAAGTGGGCTGAATGAGAACAACATAGTTCAAACTCCCGCCCAAAAGGCATCTGAAAATGTAGCTCTTGAGGACTCTCTGGACATTAATGAAATCGATGCACCACAAAATTTTCACGATCGTAATGTCTGAAATTACACAACCACAACCAGAATCTACTAGGATTCGTGAATCAAACCACTAGATATTATGGTTTCCTAGTAGAGGAACATGATGGCGTGGAAATCCCGGATAAGGACGATCCTAGAACTTACACTGAGGCAACATTAGATGTTGACCCTGAGAAGTGGCATGAAGCCATGAAATCCGAGATGGACTCGATGTACACCAATCAAGTCTGGGACTTGGTTGAATTACCGAAAGGGGTTAGACCCATAGGTTGCAAATGGATCTTCAAGCGTAAGACTGATGCAAACGACAAAGTACAAACCTACAAGGCTAGGTTGGTGGCGAAGGGTTATAGTCAACGCGAAGGCATTGACTATGACGAGACCTTCTCACCGGTTGCAAAGATCGAGTCCATTCGAATTTTACTTGTGATAGCAGCACACTATGATTATGAGATTTGGCAGATGGACGTCAAAATAACTTTTCTCAATGGAAACATTGATAAGGAAGTGTTTATGACTCAACCGGAGGGTTTTTATATCTAAGTCAAATTCTAATATAGTATGCAAGCTAAAGAGATCCATCTATGGATTGAAGCAAGCTTCTAGGAGTTGGAATATCCGATTTGATCAAATCTTTTGACTTCATCAGAAATTTGGAAGATCCTTGCGTTTATCATAAATGCAGTGGGAAGAACATTATTTTCATAATCGTGTATGTCGATGACATACTGATTTTGGGAAACAATATCCCGTTAATACAGTCCACTAAAGATTAGTTGTCAAAGACCTTCGTGATGAAGGATCTTGGTGAAGCATGTTACATCTTAGGGATCAAGATCCATAGGAATAGATCCCGCAGGATGTTAAATGCCATAATCCACCCATGTAGATAAGGTGTTGAAGCGTTTTGCGATGGGGAACTCTTAGAGATGGTCTCTACCGGCAAATCATGGGATAAAGCTGTCAAAAAAGGATTGTCCTTCTAGTGAAGCTGATATCAAGCACATGAACGATGTCCCATATGCATCTGCATGGTTCAATCATGTCTGTCATGACTTGCACTAGGTCCGATGTGGTTCTACGCTGTCGGCATCACTGGTAAGTACCAACAGAATCCGAGTGACTCTCACTAGATTGTTGTCAAGACCATTCTGAAGTATCTTAGATGAACTAAAGAATGTTTTCTTATCTACGGTGGGCGGTCAGAACTAGTAGTAACTGGTTATGCTGACACCAATTTCCAGTCCGACTGTGATGATTACAAGTCACAGCCAGATTATGTTACACTTTCAATGATGGGGCGGTCAGTTGGAATAGTTCCAAGCAAGAATCGACTGCAGATTCAACAACCGAAGCTGAGTACATTGCGGTATCAGAAGCCTCAAGGAGGTTGTCTAGATTTTATAGTTCTTGAGAGAACCAGGGGTAGTTTCGAGTGTCAGTTGTCTAATAAAGTTGTATTGAGACAACGTTGGTGCGATTACGCAAGTAAAGGAACCGAGATCAACAAAAAGCAAGCATGTACTTCTGCTTATCATTTGATCCGGAGATCATAACGATAGGAGAAATAAAGTTAGAACATGTTCCCACATAAGATAATTTGACAGATCCTTTTACCAAGTGTTCATGTACACACTAGACATTTGATGGTCTAGGGGTTAGGCATATAGGTGATTGGCTCTAGTTCAAGTGGGAGATTGTTCTTTGTTAAGGTCCTAGAGACAATCTATTGTAAAGACATAATACTCGATGATATTTAGTTTGATTTAATATTATTATTCATTTAATATTAATGTATGACAATACACTTATTCGAATATTATGTTTGATTGTTTACATTTATTCTTATATGTATTCCCATGAACCAATGATGTCATTGAGGATGTGAGACCTCAGATGACTTAAGCATGATTCTCAAATAGCCCCGATCAAGGATCATCAAGAATGGGATATTGATGATGCAATTGAGATTGGTGTATCGACCTGATCATAATCTTAGAGAGTGTAGTAAGATTTCACTTTACTACGAGATACTTTAGGGTATCTCATGATGGATGCACAGATACCTTAGGGGTATTGGTATACCCATCCGAAAACCGTTTGATGTAATTCCACAATATGTGTCTACGGGTATCTCGGTTAGTGGGAGCAATGTGATACTCCTTTGACTTGAGGTCAATACGCACGACATGTATAGAGTGATGAACTTTGACCATGACCGACGCTTGCACCCTTCCATGGGTAGATATGGCTTGGATTGGGTTCATCACGAAGTGCATGTGCGTGGTAGTTGAGTTAAGAATAGGATTCATTCCTCAAAGTGGATTTAGAGAGAATACTCATCTTCTCATCATAATTGAATCTAAGTCATCGGCCGATGCACGTCAACTTAGACTTTGTGGCTAAGTGTGACATACATGATCAATTAGTGATTATAGATAATATGATTAAGTTATTTGAATAGACATTTCATCATGTTCAAGACTTAATCGAGTATTCGCGAATGAAAGGAAATTATCGTAATAGCCCATGTTTCAGTTACAGGTAGTTGCATGTTTCTCGCAACGTACCTCATATATTGAGAATGTCTGATTTATTGTCTAGTGTTCAATTAAGACCGTTAGTTTGACTAATCGCTCGATATATGAGGGCCTCTGGGTCACACAACAAGTAATTCCCTAATCAGATTAAAGTTGGTTGATTAAGTATTAAATTGGATTTAATATTTAATTTATGGAGAATTAATAATATATTAATTTGAAATTAATTATTATTACTGTTTAATTAAATTAGATTTAATTAAATAGGAATCCCAAATAATATATGGAATATTATTGTAGGAAAATATATGTAGGGAAAAACATATCTATGAGATTTGCAAGATTAGGAAAGATATTCCTAATAAAGATAGCTTAAGATTTATGTTGGTCTTCCACTATATATATATGAGACCCTAGGGATTCATTATACACTACAAAGAAAACCTAGTTTTCTCCATAAAATCTCTTGTCAGAATTTTTCTAGCAAATTCGTCTCGGGATTCAACGCTGACAAATATGTGCGGATCTGAGCAAGGGGATTACGTGGATACCATAGTAGAGAAATTTGTCTACGATTTATTGTAAGGTTTCTCTTTATGTTTATACGTATTCAATTATGAAATTACGTGTTCGTTGTTGGTAAACTGTTTACTTCCGTTGCGCATGTATTACGTGTGCCTCTATATTCCAACACATTTGTGATCCATTTCCGCGACATATTCTGAGTCGTGCGATTAACTCATTCAAATTGGACGGTGGATAATCAACATGGTACGTCTGACACTGTAGACGTCGCCATGGTTCGCACAACAATATATATAGGAGATTCGTCAGAGAAGAAGGCGTGTATTGTGTGAGGTAAAAATCCTTCGTCTTCAAGCTCTTTATTCCTTCCTCTCCTTATTCATTAATCTCCTGCAATTTCATTGAACATATATGAATTTTCCATATTATCGACGTGCGTATGAGAGAGTTTCTTGAAGGAGAATTATATGTGAGTGTAACCCAATTTCATACATTCCACCCTTACAAACTTTCCTAATCATGATTCATTTCCAGATGATGGATCACGGAATCGGAATATAGTTCTATTCCTGTTCGTGAAACTCAGAGTTGTGCTGCTAATTAATATTTCTTAGCTTATTAATGTTTGTTATGTGTTAATTAAGCTTTCCCCTGGTAATAATTTGGTAACTGGAGTTTATCTTGTTATTTGTTGAGAAAATTGTCGATCGGGACTTTACAATATTTATATTATTCGTTAGCACTCCCCTTATTCGTGGTTGGATTCTAGCGAAAAATTAGATATATGAAAGGAAATTGTTTTTTTGGGATTTGATTAACTCGTGGATGTGGGTCTTTGTCTCTAATATTATGAAATAATTTTATCTTTTCTAAAAATTATTCCAACTTTTATAGATCTCATCTCATGTGAAATTAATTAATTAATATTATTATCCAAGAGAATATCTTTTGTAAAAGACTCAACACTTGATATATACTCGGAACATGCATGGAGATGGAACTTGAATGTCACTGTTGTTGATCTTTTTACGAACAAAGCTCAAGATGGTTGGTCATAGCCGGTCCTAGGGCAGTGGGGCTGTGCAGTTGCATAGGGCCCCCACAATTTATTATTTTTTTTATTATTCTATATGTGAAGATATGGAATATATACTAAAAAAGTTGATTTCATCTTTAGTTGCAGTCTTGCCTAAATGAAAGGGCCTGTCCCATTTGCAGAAGGGTTGTGCGTTCAATTCCTGTCTACCGTAAATTTCTTTATTTTAATTTTTCTTTTCCTACTCAAACGTAAATTTATTTTATTTTTTATTTTCCTACTCAGACGTAAATGTGGTTTCTTCCATCTCTTTCTCCTCTTTCTCCTCTTTCTTCTTATATTTATATCTTCTACATTTATTAGTTTCAAAATATCTCCTACATTTTTTTTTTCATTTTCTTTTACATTTTTTTCCTTTCTTCTTCTTTAACTTTTTGTTATATTTTTATTTCTTAAAATCTAATATTAATTTTAGTGTGTGTCATTATCGAAATATCGATAAACATTAGATTGATATTTTTTATTATGATATATAACTCAATATATTTGTTTACATATCTATCTTTGTATTTTTTTTAGATATGAAGGGCCAAAATATTTTTTCGCACAGGCCTTTCAAATTGTTAGATCGGCCAGGTTGGTCTAGACTCTAGAGCGATTGATATATTGGAGTAGCTGACACGATCACTTTTATTTAACATAATATTATATGAATATAAATATAATACAACCAGTAATTTTTGCTACAATTTTTTTTTCGAGCAATCTAACATCAACATCATTTCACACCCAAAATAATCTGCTCGTATTCATATAAGATACTAATAAACCAGCAATTCAAAATCAAATCTCAGGTCAACAAATTAGTAATTCACACTCAAACTCCAAACCAACTCACTAACAATTCACAAACAAACTTCAAACAACACACTAATACATACAAGCCCTTATAACATAATATAAGATAACACCTATCCCAAAAGTGACAAAGTATAATAACAGAAGCAAAATGAGTCGCGGTATGCCCAACAGGTTGTCATCTATGTACACGGCTACTCCAAAGCCTGCGCGCCCCCACCCACACTCCCGGAAGAAGGTTTCGTCACATATCATCATAATCACCTAAAATGCATAAACTAGGTGAGACATATAAATCTCACTAAGCAGAAATTATGCATGATGTTGTGAATCTTTTAAAATCCTCCCCATACACTCTCTTTTGAAATCACCAATTTATTTATGAAACACTCGTAAGGCCCCAGACTCCTTTATTGTACAATCGACCGAGCTCATAATATGTATACAATCTGGTAGCCTACTACTGGGTAGCCAGAGTTACTGGTCATTACCACTCTCGGGTAGCCCCTTCCGGGTGTGATCATAAAACGTGGCCCCACTTCTGGTAGCCCGCCAGAGTTACCTCGTCACTACCACTCCCTCGGTCGCCGCTTTCTCGTGTGACACTAAGGCGTTGGCCTACTCTGGTAGCTTTGCCAGATTTGCTGGTTACTACCACTCCTAGGTCGCCCTTCCGCCTCTATGTATAATCGTTGGCCAACATACATATCATTTTATCAAATCTCATTTCATGATAATGCATAATATGCATGATGCAATGCAACAATCGATTAACTCATAAGTTTCACATATCACATACCCAATTTACATCAAATATCGAAACTCACCACTCTTTCCCACAATGATCAATGAATGTCAATCAAACCTCACAATCCACATAGTATCCATGTATCATCGCTTAATCACAAATAAATCGCATAATATTATATTTATGCATTGTAGTTGCAAATGAATTTCTACTTACCTCGAATCCGTAAAATATCGCTACCTCAAACTGTTAATCCGCCTTATGGAGTCCAACTATTAACTTTGATAACAATCAACCATGAATATTATTCCAATTCAAATCTCTATTTTATATAAAATTTAACATTATAGAAACTCTATTATATCACTTAATCAATACTTTCTATGTTTATTTTCTTTATCTTATAATTTTACGCTTATAATTTTCTATTACCTGACTTAACTGCACATCTGCCGGACAAATCAAATGTTTACAAATCGCCAAGTAAAAATATTAACTAACATATGAAGTACCCATGAAAGCATAAATTTAACTCGGTTATTAACTTCTTCAAAAATAATATACAAAACCCTAAAGATATCAATTCAACTTAGCTATTACACATATAAAAATTCATAAAAACTAGGATCTACGCAGATACCCATGTCGGGTTGCAAAATCTTGACGTCTACCATCTCGATCCCTCCTTTCTTCCTCTCTCTCTCTTTTCCTTTTTTTTTTCTTCTTTCCCTCCTTCCTCGGCTCGTCGAAACCCCTATTCTCTTTTTTTTTTTCTCAAAGTTTCTGGTGTGCGTGTGTTTGTGGCTTAAGTGATATATGGATAATTTTTTAACATCAACCGCCTTAACAATACTTAATAGGTAAGTTTCCTTTTATATTTATACTATTATTATACTATTTTATTCGTATTATTATTAATATTATTACACACATATATACCACAATACCCTACTAAGGTTATATATAGTATACATATTTTATATATTCACTCTAATTTCTATTTACTAACATTATTAATTAATCCCCAAATTATTTACACCTAATTCATACAACAATGGGCACTAAAATATTACTAAACCTTAATAAGCTATATTACGGTTTTCTCACCTCTAATCACGTATAGGTATAGAAAATATTTCAACTTTTAAAACAATTTAAACGCAAGATAAATAATGCAGAGTCAAAAATATCACATAAATAATATTAGCACGTAAATACTATAAAATGCATGCAAAACATGAAATATATTGGTCAACGAGTAGTGAGAAGCTCGGGTATCACAGTAGCTGCAATTGCAAGTGATATATATGGCTCATAATGGGTGTCCATACGAAGAGAGGGCCTTCTTCCCAAATGAAACAAAAGAAAAAACCAAGTAGAAGGATGGGCTAATCCCATGAGAGAGGAAAGATGAAGGAAAATCAAACTATCAGAAAAGGCCTATGCCTCAAATCATAAAAGACCCATGACTTAAAAAAGGGATATAGCCCATGAGTCCATGACCAAGGCTTGGGCCACAGAATCACTAAAGGCCCAAAAATTAGCAACTATCCATGAAATTCCTCATGCAGTACAATTCCCTATTAGCTATTGTAGCAAGGGGAATGTTAAAATAATACTTGAAGATGTATTGAAAATTGGTTGAAACCTTCCTAAAAAAAAAAATGGGGGTTGAAATCTGTGTTTTAAAAAGCGTCCGCTAATCGGTAAGCCCATCGAACAACTCGAAAGTGTTGGACCCGCCACCCTCGAAAGCGCCTGCAAACGGCCGAAAACGGTAAAACCTGATCGAACTGGTCACTAGTTGGACTGGTCGACTCGGCGAGTTGCTATATTTGGGAAATAAAGAAGAAGTTATGAATTTTCTTGGTATTTCTTTATTAAAGCCTAAATTAGAATATCAAATTAGATCAATCAAATCTTTTACAATATCAAATTAAATTTATATTGTTAAAATTGAACTTTAAAGTGTAATTTTGGATACACTTTTATTTAATTTTTATGATAATTTATTTATAGTATATACTATTACAAAGGGAAAATTATAAATGATATTTATTATTTATATATTTTTATATATATTATGTAATTATGATATCATATCGACTCAACCGTTTTAATAACGATCGGATCCAGTGTGACCGAAAGCGCTAAAATTGTCTGATTTGAACGATTGTTTCCGCTTTAAAACATAGGTTGAAACCCAAAATCTTGTAATTGTAACCTTCTTCTAGGTCGGCAGGATGCAAAATGCTTGATATACACCGACTTGCTATGTATAATTTGGGTTGCTTTATTATGGGCCGCACGGTGGTTAAGTATTTAGGTTAAACATATTTTTAATATCAACTTTGCAAAAAAAGAAAATTGGGTGAAAATGAACCTTTAAAAAATAAGAGAGGATTAAATTTTTTGTAGTCCTGTAACTTTGTATCGTTTTGAAATTGATCCCGATTGTTTTGATTTTTTTTATTTTTGTCCTGTAAGTTTTTTAAAATTTTGAAATTGATCTTTTTCACCTGTTGCAGTAGGTTACCAAGCAGGTAAACACCACATATGTAATTATTTAATTTTTCTCTTTAATTTCGAAGCTCCACTTGAACTTTTTTAATCATAATAATTTTGGTCGGGTTTAAAACAATTTGTATATTAAAAGACCAAGCCGAATCGGATCGATTCTTTAATTTCTAAACCGATCTAAAAATAAAAAAATTAAAACAATTAACGTAAAAACCACTTCCTCTTCTTAAAAAATACGAAAAAAAAAAATTAACACAAAATTATTTGGATTAGAAAAATTTTGGGTGACGTTTCAAATTAAAAGAAAAAAAAAATAATCACATGGTGATGATTCTATTCGATAACCTCTTCTAACGGGTTAAAGGATCAATTTCTAATTTTTTATAATTTATAAGACTAAAATCAAAAAGTCAAAATAATCGGGATTAATTTTAAAACGAAGCAAAGTTTCGTGACTACAAAAAAAATAAACCAAATAAGAGGCACACAGGTGTGGTTTCATCCACGTAGACAGATTCCAAATCCGACGCGTCACTCTGCTCTCTCCTCCGCCTTCACTCTCTCTCTCCCTTAATTTCATTTCCAGTAATCTCTTTTTTTTTTTTTTTTGACAGGCTTTTCATTTCCGGTAATCAAAATTGGAAGAAGGCACAGTATTGGATTTGCGATGGATAGCAGCCTTTCTCTTCACGCCGTCTCCCTCAAGCCCAAGATGAAGCGCTCCTGCCCGTCGCATGACCCGACCCGACCCCCGCACCCGGATCAATTGTACAAGCTATTGGAATCGCTCCTCCAACTCCCCGATCCGTCCGCGATTGCGCTCGATCTATCCATCGACCGGATAATTGAATCCAGGCCTTACGATTTTCACAAGAATGCTGTCATCGACCGCGCCCTTCGCCTCGGATCCGCTCTCACTGAAGCCGCTAACCGATCTTCTAGGAGGCGCGCTTCCATGCACAACGCTCTCGTTTGGGCGCTACCGTCCGATCTCACTGTCAAGGTACTTTGTTCGCTTACACATTGAATCTAGATATTGCTTTGTAAACAATTTGTCACGCTGTGTGTTCTATTGAATTAGGAGTACGATTCGGAGATGCTCTTTAATCAGCTTTAATCACTTAATCTCAATTTTGTTTACATGTTCGCAGTTATAATGTTATATTATATTTTCAGATTTTCTCTGCTTTTTTTGTCTAGTGATGTTTATGTTGTTGAAAGGCTTGATTATTCTCTCACCTTTTCATTTTTGCAAACTGATCGCATGGTTGAAGTTTAATAAAATGATATTTTATTGAGATAAGGATGACTGAGCTGATTATGTTTTGATGCATTTATTTGCTTATTTTTATACTGTTTTGTTGGTGAAAAAATGTTTAGCTTGCTATCCAATTAAAATAAGTTCTGAAATAACAGTAACTAGATTTCAATGGTTCTCTGATTTGAGTTTTTTTGGATGTGCGGCCTTTAGGTGTTCTCTCTGCTCGATACACAGAGCATATGCCATGCAGCTGCCGCATGCTCTCTCTTCAATAAGTGCGCTGCTGACCCATTGTGTTATTCCAATATTGACTTGACCACAGTAGTTCCAAAGGTCAATAATATGGTAGTTTCGACAATGATTCAAAAGAGCTGGAAAAGTTCTCACGTAAGGTTCATGAGCTGCAACGTGGTTTTCTGATTTAAATTAGTGTATGAACCAATGTCTTATGATTAGATTGAATTGTGCTTCATATCTGATACACTTAATATTGATTTGGAATAATGTGTTTGGTGCATGGCTGTTTACCAAAAGAGTATTGATTATTTCTATGCTTCCTGATTAAGTAGTTTTAGATTTCAATACTGTAACAAAAATCTATCTGCTCCCAAGTGTGGAGATAATACTGTTCCAACTGTCCTATGTCAAGATTGAAGTGTGCTTCATATCTGGTACCCTCTTATATTGATTCGGATTAATGTGCTTGGTGCATGACTGTTTATAAAAAAAGTCTTGATTATTTCTATGCTTCCTGATCTGTAGGTCTGACAATATTATCTTACTATCTGTAGGTCCCTTAAGCTTGGCGTTGTCCCATGTCCGCCTGTTGCATCACTAGGTTCCTCCCAAGCTCTTGTTTACTCTATGAGAAATTCCTCAGATACATCAGGATTTTCATGGAACGATAAAAAGTCTAGACAGGGAAAAGAGTCATTTATACTTACTAGGTCTTGTTTGGCGCCATTGGTTGCTGATGGTGGTGCTCCAGGGTAACATTTCATACTTCTGTTTCATAGTTGACTATTTATTTGTTAATGCAAGTCCCATTCATGTGGTTTTCCCCTTCTCATCTTCTCCCTGCTTTCACTTTTTAAGGGCTCTCTTGAGGAGGTTACACCTTTACAATATTGAAAGAATGGACAACACGGCATTTAGAGCTGCATTATCCGCTTGCCCTTCCTTGCTTGATCTAGAAATCGTTGGCCTGTGAGTATCACAACTTATTACTTGCTAAGTTATAATTTTGTGAGTTTCATATGTTTGTTCTGACTTACTCTCTTAATACTTAGTCTCCAGTGCACCTGAACATAATTGGAAGTTAAGTCAGTAATCAGTATCAATTGAATTGACAAGTCGGCATATAGGAGAAAAACTCGAAAAGTTTTGATCATATACATGTGTATATTTATATTTGTTATTCTGAAGTGACAACTGGTTTTTTGATAGTCACGTGGAGCTGAGACAAGCACTGGAGTCAGTGTGTAGATCGTGTCCTCTAATAGAGCGTCTATTTTTTGAATCATCAACAACAGGTGCACTATAGTCCATCCAAGTTTTTTAAGCTCTAACGGCAATTTGCTTATGTAAATTATTTCCTGTCAGGTAGAGATGACAATTTAAATTTACCAACATGCAATGACCTAGTAACTAATTGCCCATATTTATCCTCACTGGCACTACGAGGATTTAAATTGCAAGACATTAAAGTTCGTGTTCTTGTCAAGGTATGCTTGAATGTTGATGGAAAGGAAATATTTGTTACTACTCGATGGATGCCTCCTTTATTTCATTTCCTTCTGCTCTTATTTTTTCCAAGTTCTCAAATTCAACTGAATCATTGGGATATATATTGTCTGTGCAGGGTCTCCGCAAATTGAAGTATGTTGACTTTACATCGTCCTACGCGATCACTGGTGACTTTCTTAGGTATGAATAGCCCTTTTTAAATTTTGAAGGTTTATTTGATTTTTTCCCCTCTTTTTCTCCTACTCCAGCCGTCCGACAAATATAGACTTGCTTTCTATTTTCATCCGTCCCACAAAGATAGGCCAAATACTATATTTAACATATCATTAATTTTTCATTTCCATCTTTGCCCCTCTTAAATTTATAATTTTTTTACAAATCAATATCTAGGTACGAGTAATTGTCATGAGAAACGAGTACACACAAGGGCAAAATGGGAATACAAAACAAAATTTATTGTTCTAAATATACTAACTTCCATGCATGAATTGGACTTCCTGCATCTAGGAACCTTGGTGGCAGTGCAGGTGGAAGTTTACTAGAAGTTTTGATTTTACGGGATTGTATGCATTTGAGAAAAGTAAGGACTAAATTATTCTCTATATATATGATTTAGTTTACCAAAAAAAAAAAAAAAAGAGCATTAAAAAAAAATGATCAATTCTTAGTCTGAATACAAGTAATATGATTCAGGGAGACGTGTCCCGCTTGCTCTCTGCAGTTCTTGCAGGGCGTTTTAGGAACCTCAGGCACCTTGTGAGTGTTGGCAGTAATCATCTTCAGTTTTTGCTTCAGTCTTTTCTCTCCTTGCCGTACACATTTTAATTTTTCTCCAAACTATTGGCTTTATGCAAGTAATTGTTGTTCACCTGTTAACAGGATGTATCAAATCGTGATGGTCTGGCTTCTGACGATGACTGGTGTCATCGATGTTACACCCCAAGGTTTGTTGATTTTTGTTAGTACTGTATAGGATTGGTCTCATGAGCTATTTGGAGCTCGAGTAGATAAAAGTCATTTAATGTGGCTCTTTAAATAAACAAATCAACTTATTTGTTCGAATAAATTTGTAGATTTTGGTAAATATATGTCTACTTTTTCAGAGAATATAATTCGTTTTGTAATTGAATTGTTAATAATTATTTTTATTGAGTAACATTTGGTGCACCAGTTGAATCGTGCAACTGGTGCACAACTAATAGTCTAATACTGCTCAACGCAAACAACTAATACTTTCAGTTAAAACAACTAATACTGACCAACTTATACCTTTTAGTAAAACAACTAATACCATTTTAAATGCACTTGAGTTGCCCAATACAACTGGTGATTGAAGTATTTGCCTTTTTTTATTTATTAAGCTCATGATCCATGATTAAATTCAATGAATTATGGTCGGTACGATTCGTTAATATTTGATAGCCAAACTAAAACAATCAAAACTTTGGCTTTGTTCAGTTCAATTGTAGCCCTAAAATTCTGCAGATCGGACATCTATCTATCTGTCTTAAATGCATTAACGCAATAACTTTGCAGTTTCACGTCGTTGCCTGAGTTACTGGAAGTGAGGCCTAATTTATGTGTGGCTGCAGACTTTCCTACAAAAGGAAGGTAACTAACTTCTTTGTTTAGTCCACCTATCTGTAGATCTGGATGTAGTGGACCTATTCATATAATAAGAATTCCTTCTTCTTATAAGCTCAGTTTCGGAGAAGAGACAATGATGAGCAGTGATGTGGATACGGACATGAATTCACCCTCATCTGATGGATTCATGTTCAACAGCTCAGTAGAGAGCAGTTACAGTAGTGGCAACGCATTTACTTTCCAAGTTCTAGTAATCAAATTCACGGAGAAAACAGCTCAGATGACTTGTTCTGAGAGGATGTCAACATTTGCGGAATAAATCAGGTGCAGTGCAACTACAATATTACCGGCACGGTTTCTCTTCTCCCACAATCTATCTGATGATGTCGATTTAGCATCTCACCTAAATTTTGTAAACTGTTGAAATGTAAACGAATCAAATCAAAGCAAATATTGCAGTAACACTGAATCGAATACAATGATGCTCGAATTTACTTTATTAATCAAAAACTGATTTTATGTATTCGAATTTGGATTTGACTAGTTCGGATTAGGATTTTAATATTCTAATACAATACTGAATCGAATAAAAAATATATGATTCTTTTTAGTTCGATTGTCAGGATTGCGAAAAAATCTGTCACTCATGAATCTGTTGATGTAATCTGTTGCACAAAATAATGCCTTCAATGCATAGTTATTAAAGGCGCGCCTAAGGCGCAAGGCGCTCAGGGCGCTAGCCACCTCGCCTGCCATAGGTCCAGGCGGTTGGGATTTTCTGGGCGCTCGCCTGGGGGTGCCTTTCGGCGCCTTTCGCCGCCTTGACTCGGGCAAAGGCGTGCCTTTTATGTATATCTAGGGTTTGAAATAAAAATAAACATTTTTTTATTTGTCAAATAACATCGTAATAATAAAAAAACTATCTCTTAAGTCTTAATATTTAAGTGAAACGCATCTAGGGTTTCAAGATTCACTTTTTATCAAGTATAATCGCAATGTTGAAGCATCGGTAATCGGTATGACTCACGTAATCACATTGATCCTATCTCTTTGAGGGATATAGATGAAAACAATGAGTGGATGGTTGGTCTAATGGAAGATGAAGATGAGTTGGTTCACCAAGGTGAAAATTTGACTTGGGGTATTGCTCTTCTGAGAAGCATTGGTTAGGTTTACTAAGAAATTATCAAGGTCTTATGTTGTTTTTTTTCCAGGGATGCAAAAGCGCGCTAAGGCGCCAGGCGCCTTAAGGCGCTAGGCGCTGCCATACTTTGTGGCGCTTTGCCCATTAATAACTATGCTTCAATGTTAATCCTTTGATCACACTTGTCACCATCGGTAGTAGACTGAGCTTTTTATACTTGTTGGATAAACACTCAAGTTTTTTGTTTCTTTTTTGCATTTCAAATGTCGGAGATGCTAATCATAACATCCTTTCTTGAACTGTGATTTGGCATTCACGCTCTTCCCTTGTGCGCTTTGTGGATAAATATATGTAGTAACGTAAATATGGAAAAAAGGTGGGGCTGGAAACAGTGAAATGGGGCATCTCAGGTTTTGTGGTTACACCTTTTCAATCTGTTTCAGAAATTCAGCATGTAACCAAGTATATTTTTTATGCAAGTTAATCAAGACTAGTTTGCTTTAATTTTCATTTCCATATTTTACTCTTACTACTTTAATGATTTGGAACCTGGTACTCATTTTCATCAGATGTAGATGTTATATTAGTTTGTAAATTTTGTTTTTAGATTTGCTAGAAATGCTCTCATGTGAGGTGCGGTTAGTATTTTGATGAATTTTTGTATAATAGTAATGTGTAACTATTTTGATGAGTTTTTGTATAATAGTAATGTGTAACGGATCGTTGGTTCAAGAGGTGTGCGGCACATTCTTGGTTTATTAGATATGGGAAGTGTAATTAGGAAATACTTGCTCCAACTCATTCATTTCATTTGCAAATGGACACTATTATCCAAACTCATTCATCACTTTTGATCTTTTAATTAGTTCACCCACTGTTTAATACATACGCCTCATGTGTTTATTTAGTTGCAAATTTTATTTATTTAGTTGCATATTTTATTAAGTATCTTCACTTTAGACTCCCATCGGCTAAGCTGCAAGGATGTTTCATTGAAAGCTTGTTGCAAACTTGCAATTGATTTTTCACCAGCTCCTAATGATTTATGCATGTTGTTAACTTTCAGAATCCTCTCAAGGGTCTTGTCCTTCCTTGAACAACTTGTTCGATATGTTATTTCCATAATTCTTTGTGATTAATTCAAATTGCGTAGTCCAATCACTAAAAGTCTAAAATTAACATAAATCAAAATTCAATAATTAGGTAATTCAGTAACTGAAGCAAACATACATCAAAATTAGAGATAATGACTCTAAGGTAAAAAAAATAGGAAGTAGTAATTTTAAGGTACAAATGTAATTTTTAATTACTCTAAGGTACAAAAAAATTTGTACTTTGTTTGAAAAAAAAACTGCACTTTGTACCAAAAAGTTGTATTTGTATTTTAGAATTTTTTGTTATTGCACTTTGTACCTTAAACATTTTCCCCCTCAAAATTAAATAAGAGAAAATTACTTTCTGGTACAAAAATTCTCTACACATAACTCTTAGGTACAAGTTACTTTTTATATTAGTAGTAGATACAAATCCAATGCTGTAATACCTCTTATACCCTTAACTTCCTATAAACTCACCCACTCCACCCATTTACCGTCTATTCCTCTCTCTCTTGTTCTCTCTACCCAAAACTCCCAAACACTCAAAACCAGACCACACGGCCGCGGCCGCTTGCAAGACGCCATCACCGCCACCACGACCCCAAAACAAGAACGACGCTGCGGAGGCGGAAGCCGCCCCCACGGCCCCAACCCCCACCACGACGAAGCCCCCAACCCGAGTCCCCCCACCCCACCTTGAAACCGCCGCGGCCAACCGCGCGATGGTCTTCTAGAGGCGGTTATGCCGCCAAATCGACATGGCGGAGCGTCGATGATCTCAAGGTTAATAAATCACCACATCGCGACCGATTTTGGGCTGAGTTGGGACCAATTTCTCTCTTACTTTTGTTTGATATAATTGTTTGATGAATTTTTTGACGAATTAGTTGGGTTTGGGGTTTTTGAATTTTGTATTTGACGATGATGAGGATGAAATTTTGATTCGAACGATGATGAATTTGTTTGATAAAATTATTTGAGGATTTGATTCAAAATTTTAATTCAATTTTTTTTTTTATGAAATTTGCTTAAAAGATATGATCTTCTGGGGATTGGGGAACATGCATCTGGATTTGAGGTTGGAGATGCATATGTGCATGTTGGGTGAGCAACTTTTGAGTCAAGATCTGCAACTCGCAACTCGTTGAGTTCGTGATGGAGGAGTCGTCCGAGTTACAACTGAAGTCAATCGAGTCAGCTCTGAGTCAATGATTTTGAAGATGAACATGTTCATCAAATTTGATGAACATGTTCATGTATTTTTTGCATATGTGCATATAGAGTAATGACGGAAATATGTACATTTTGAGATTTTTACAAGAAGATATGTAATTTTTTGTATTTTTTTAAAATTTTATTTTAAGATATGTAATTTTTGAAACGGAAATATGAATATATTTTTTTATTGAATTTTGTGGATGTAATTTTATGATAGTATATTTTAAAATGAATATGAATATATGGAAATAAAGCTATATGAATAATTTTGCATGGTTTTTAAATTGAATTATAAAAAGTGAAAGAAAAAAAAAAATTGAAATTGAATTATAAATATTGAAAGAAAGAAAAAATGGGCGAGCAGAGTGAAATAGTGGGGGAGAAAGAGGGGAGTGATTTTGGTAGAAAGAGAAAAATGGAAAAAAAAAGAGTAAAAGATGACTTATGATTCATGTGATCTGCAAAACTGAAAAAAGGACTGTCCTTTTTTTTGGGGAGATGTTGACATCAACAGCCCATTTGACCATATCTGCAAAAAAAATCCAAAATTAAGGGTAATTTGGTGCCTATTTTGCACCTACAATTAATTATTAAAAAATTTTTGTACCTACTAGTATTTGGGATTTAAGTTTTGCACAAGAAATTCATTCACTCATTAAATAATTGTTGTCAGGAAGCAGATTTTCTAACGTTGGTAACAAATTGAATTTACAAAAAAAAAAAAAAACTATGAATTGAAAGGGTGGGAAATCTAACCAACTATGTTTAATTCTTAAAGTTCTAGTATATGGAACGAGCAATTTGAGCTATAAACTTGACGAATTGATGGGTAAGCAGAGATTAACAATTTAATTTATCAATTGTCCTTCCATCATACAAAAAAATAGCAACAATAGTGCCTAGAGGTGGATGGTGCGGCATCTGATAATGAAAATTTTTTCGCCATACATTCTTCGTCTATTCAAAAATTTTTGCATTCAAAAAAATGTCATACCGTTGTCGATCGAAAAATTCGCATATCAAAAATGTTCGGTATGTCAATATTACATACCGATACCGCATCGAAATTTCAATATATCTGGGGTATACCGAAATATTTTCAGATACCTGTATTCCTAAATTTTTCCAAAGATAATAAAAATATTTTGGTATACCGAAATTTTCTATATTTTCATATCGTTATCGCATCGAAATTTTCGGTGCACCATACCATACCGAAAAATTTCGATAAAATTGATATTTTTCGGATGCAAAGTCTTGATAATTGTATTTTCAAGATTTCCTCCACCTAATAGTCTTGCTAACGGTTTTGTGAATTGTGAGTTTTCTATCAAAATCGGGCATAAAATTGGAAAATATTGGTAGCTGAACCATAAAATGCAATTCCTTTTTTATTTGACATAATGCATCAAAAGACCCTGAATCATCATTTTTTGTTTCGAAAGACCTTTAATTTATATTTTATTTTAAAAAGTCCTTAAATTATCAATTTTTGTTTTTTTTGAAAAACTATTTTTTTTATTTTTTTGTTTTGAAAAGTCCTTAAACTATCAATTTTTTTATTTTATAAGACCACTTTTTTAGTTTGGTAGAGACATTTTTTCAAATTTTGGGGATTGATCTGAAATAATAGCATTGAAATTGAGCTAATGTGTCATATTTTATCGAAAAATATTAAACTAGATAAGAAAAATATAGTTCAGGGACCCTTCAAAACAAAAATTGATAGTTTAAGAATTTTTTAAAATATAAATTATTTAGGGGTTCTTCGAAACAAAAGGTAAAAGTTCAAGTCTTCAGGCCTTTTGATGCATTATACTTTTTGTTTTTAAAATTATTGAGAAGACCACAGGTTTTAGGGGCTTGGGGCATAAGTTCAATTTAGAAGTTTAATTTATTATACTCCCTCCGTCCCAAACTCCATGACATTTTGACTGTTCATAAGCATTTAGTGTAATAGTGGAATAGTGATAAAGTGTTGGGGATAGATATGAAAATTCAACTTTATTGGAAATGTAAAGTACACTTTATTAGAGGGTTAATTAAACCCTCTAATAACCTGTTAAACATACTGTAAGTTGCACTAATAAATCTGACACAACTTTAAGTAACAATATAATTCGAATTTTATTGTTAAAGTAAGATAAAAATTCTGCCAAAACAGATTTCCCTCCTAAAACTCCCAAATTCTGAATTTTTCCCCCTATTACAGATTTTCCACCTAAAATAGAGTAATTACAGCTCAAAATAGTCAAATTTACACCAAATTTTCCATCCTATTACAGAATACAAATACAATTACAGCTTCCCTCCTAATCTGTCATTAAAGCCATAAATGTGTTTCCTCACAATTACTCCTCAAAATCTGCCACAAAACATAAATGCTCCTATAAGTTCAACATGACTGAAATAAGAAGCATTTAAACTTTGAAGACAAAAACAAGATTGTGCAATATCTACTAGGGAAGTTAGATAATGGTGTACCTAAACATGACAAGATGAAGGAAGCTAGCATCCTATTTGGGACATCTTCCAACACTGTCCACAGAATTTGGATCACTGCAAATAAGCAAATAGATGAAGGTAAGGCAGTTCATTTAGTTTCATTAAGATTGGGAAAGAAGATAAGCAAAAAAAAAAATTGGATCAAGAGAAGATGAAGAGCATTCACTGGACAGAAATGTCAACCACAAGAGACCTTGCTAATGGATTAGAGGTTAGTAAAAGCACAGTTGGTAGATGAATCAAAGATGGCCAAATCAAAGCACATACAAATGCCATTAAGCCAGCCCTTACAGACCTAAACAAGGTTGCTAGGGTACAATACAGTTTGAGTCAACTCTATGTGCATAGAGAAGATAACATCATCAAGTTTAACAACATGTACAATGTTATCCACATAGATGAAAAGTGGTTTTATATCACAAAAACATCTCACAAATTCTACAAGTTGCCAATTGAGGAAAATCCACATAGGTCTTGCAAAAGCAAGGGGTTTATCACAAAAGTTATGTTCATTTGTGCTGTTGGTAGACCACTATATTCAAGTGATGGCACATGCATATTTGATGGAAAGATTGAGATGTTTCACTTCACTGAAGAAGTTGAAGCAGTTAGAAATAGCAAGAACAGATTGAAAGGCACTACAGAGACCAAAAATATTGAATCCATAACCAAGGAAATAAGCAAGGTCTCCGCTTGAATATTATGCATCATTTATGAAATGAATGGCTTTTGGATATATTTTGGTTTGTATTTTGATAATAAAGTGAATTCACAAAAAAACATATGTTTAACACACTTTTATCGAAGAATACACACATAATGATTCTGAATTCTCAAAAAACACATGTTTAACACACTTTTATCAAAGAATACACACATAATAGTTTTGTTTTCTCAAAAAACATCTGTTTAACACACTTTTATCAAAGATTAGACACATAATGGTTTTGAATTCTCAAAAAACATCTGTTTAACACACATTTATCAAAGAATGCACACATAATGGTTCTGAATTCTCAAAAAACACATGTTTAACACACTTTTATCAAAGAATACACACATAATAGTTTTGTTTTCTCAAAAAACATCTGTTTAACACACTTTTATCAAAGATTAGACACATCATGGTTCTAAATTCTCAAAAAACACATGTTTAACACACTTTTATCAAAGAATACACACATAATAATTCTGTTTTCTAAAAAAACACATGGGATATTACATTTGATTGGACCCCCAGATTATAATTATATCATTGGATAAGACTAAGCAACCTAATCTAGGCAAATCATCCTATAGGTTGCATTAACACATTATATCATCAAGAACACATCAATTCACCAATTTCCCCATCAAAGATTGCCAACAAAGCATTCATTTGTAACCCTCATAGGATCATTTAGTCAAATGGCTTATGTTAAGCATCCTAATCTAGACAAATCATCCTAGAGGTTGCATCAACACATTATATCATCAAGAACATATCAATTCACCAATTTTCCCATCAAATTTTACCAACAGAGCACACATTTGTAACCCCCATAGATCATTTAGTCATAGGGCTTTGGTTAAGCATCTAATCTAGGCAAATCATCCTAGATGTTGCAATTAACACAAACAAAGGCGCATCAATTATCCAAATATCACATTAATTATCCAAATAACACAGCTGATTCTACAAATTTCCAAGATAAGCACATCAATCGAAAGATTACATGCTATATTTCAATAACAAAGTAAAAAAGGATCAGAATAACCTGTAAATAAGATCTTTAAACCATGGTATAAGGACAATCAACATATCAACAAACAACTTTCTGGATGGATCCAACCAGTAAGCCTTATCAGAGAACGGTGGAGCACTCCCAGGCATCGGCTCGGCTAATGATGTCACCTCGTCGGAAACATCATCACACCAAGGCAATTCCGGTGAGAGAGAGTCTTGAACAACCATGGAGCTATAATCGGGAGAACCCCCAACCGTGTCTCTCAAATCTGCATCGCAACAATTGGGACCCAAATCGGCATTCAGTTGCGCCACCGGCTTCGTCTCCTTCTTTCTCTCTTCATCCCATCTTTTGGACAAAGGGTGCTGAGAATCGAAAGCCCCTGTTTCCTCCCACCAATAGTTATGTACTGAATCTGCCTCAAACTTGTTAAAATCTTCGGTGCAGGGCCAATTTTCAGAATCGAGAGATGAATCGTCCATAGTGGATCTACGGTTTTTTGGGTATGGGAACGGAGAGAACAGAGAGCGGCGGCTAAGGAATCGAGGGATTAGAGAGCAGATTGCAGAGAGCAACAACGGAAAATAAAGATCGAGACATTAACGAGCGATTTCAGAGAGCAACAATGGAAGAGAGAGAAGAGAGAAAAGAGAGAGTATAGCGGCTAGAGTTTGGATGGGATGGGGCAGAGATATGAGTGGGGAGGGGGGAGGGTTAGATCACTTATGTTAGGGCTAATTAATATATGAGGCGGATTAGTGGGTAGATTTTAGGATAAAGTGTTGGGTTAATTGAGTGACATATTTTGTAAATAACCTGTTATTTGAAGGGTGTTAGTTAAAATAAAAAGGTTAATAGTGTGTACTTTATCATAAATATTGAGACAAGAAAAAATAAGTACTTTAGCATACAGATTGAGACGGAATGAATAATTTTTTTTTTAAAAAGAAGGTTTTAAAATTGGGAATAGAGATGGAAAGAGAGGCAATTCGGGTGGTTTGGGCATGGCTAACGCGACTCCGTCAGGTGAGCACCAGCCGTACCGGCTCCAGAAAATCCTAAGTAACCACAGTCTCGCCGTATCCTGCGTCAAATTCTCCAACAACGGCGCCTTATTCGCCTCCTCCTCCCTCGACAAAACCCTAATTGTCTACTCCACTGCAACCCTAACCCAAATCTCCCGCTTAATCGGCCACTCCGACGGCGTCAGCGATCTCTCCTGGTCCTCCGACTCCACATACATCTGCTCCGCCTCCGACGACCGTACCCTCCGCATCTGGGACGTACGCGCCGCCGACTGCGTCAAAACCCTCAAAGGCCACACCGATAGGGTCTTCTGCGTCAACTTCAATCCCCAGTCCAATTTGATCGTTTCTGGAGCCTTCGACGATACGATTAGGGTTTGGGATGTCAAAACGGGCAAAGTCGAGCACGTGATTCGCGCCCACGCTATGCCGGTCACCTCCGTGCATTTTAACAGAGATGGTTCCTTGATTGTTTCCGGGAGCCATGATGGATCCTGTAAGATTTGGGATACCGCCACTGGAGCTTTGCTAAAGACGCTGATTGATGATAAGGTTCCTGCGGTGTCGTTTGCCAAATTTTCAACTAATGGCAAGTTAATTCTCGTTGCTACGCTTGATGGAACTCTTGTAAGTTTTACATTTTTTCCATTAATTATGCTTATATTTTTTTCTAGTTCAATTTGAATTTGATGAGAAGCTCAATTGTTACATACTTGCATATTCTATATGCTCGAATTATGGTACTTGGCCTCATCTATTATGTGTGACTTTGATATAAATGAAAGTGAAATGATATCAATTTATGTTAGTTTAGCCATTGTTGCCTCAAGGCAAAACCTGCTAACTCTATGTCATGGATGGTTTAAGAGGATAGCAATGTATGCTTTAATTTTAAGAACATAATGTTTAAGGGTGGGGGGAGATGGAGAGACCTCTGTTAAATTCTTGGGCCATTAGCACCTTTCGTTTTGAGAAAATGTTGCAATTTGCTCGTTTGAGTTCCAATATTTGCATCTTTTTTTGTTTGATACAGAAGCTATGGAACTACTCGACGGGGAAGGTCTTGAAGATATATACTGGTCATGTGAACAGAGCGTATTGCATAATGCCGACATTTTTGGTCATGGGTGAGAAGTGCATAGTCAGTGGCTCAGAGGATCACTGTGTATACTTGTGAATTTACAGGGAAAAATCTGGTTCAAAAACTTGAAGGTCATACTGATATTGTTATCTCTGTAACATGCCATCCGTCGGAGAAGATGATCATTTCTGCAGGACTGGAGAAGGACAAAACAGTCAGGGTCTGGGTTCAGCAGTAATTTAATCTTCAAGATAGGTAATGTGTAGTTGCTTTCTTGTTTCCTAAATGTAAATATGATTATTCTCTAAATCCTGTTTTCCATGATAAGGTGCTCATTGTTGCCTTCTATCTTAGAACTGGTTCGAGCTAAAGTATTTACCTCTTTTCTTTACACCGATGTCTATAGAAAGTAAGAAGGTGCATCTTTAAATTGCTAATGGAACCACAAAAACTGATTTTTGAGTTCTTTGGTGCAGCTTCCTACACGTGAATATGAGAATGCGTTGAATTGGCAATTCTTTCATATCTTCTCTAAATAGTGATGATATGAAAAATAATAGGAAAGAGATTGATATCAGAAAAACAAATTGATTGTCTGCAGGGTAGAGGCTGGCCTGATTTTTTTGATGAAATCTAAGACTTGTGATCACCACAATGAATTCCATGTCTTAAGAAAGGAAATTCCCTGTTTTGTTCTCTAACTCAACTTAACTGATAGAATGTATAGAACAGGGATAGCATTATAAGGGATTTTGTCCTTCAAACACCATGTATTATGAAATTTTTACTATAAAAATGATGTTGCCTCTCATTTATGTAGTTGTGCTCATTATTGTTGACATTAAATATGTGTGTGTGCCTCCTTAAGACTTGATGTGATCAATTTAATGATGCTTATTATTATCAACAGGAGAGAAGTATGTGAGACTTGTTATGGAACAACTACTAGATAAGAGAAATGCTCAAGTTTTGTTGAACGCCAAAGCTAAAGACGAGTAGAGAATGCAGGCTGCTAATGCCTTTTGGTTTACAACCAAGATAATGTGTGTTTCGAATCCAGACAACATGGGGAAAAGAGGAGCATTTATAGAAAATTCTCATTTGACCTACTCTTCTCCGGGCAGGCATAACTAGTGTTTTTTGTATATTTTTTTGGCTGTCGAATATTATTGTAGTTATGTACTTTATCTTAACCCAAGTTATTCATAGTTGAGTTTGGTTGAAAGGTTATAAAGATTTCTTGAATCTTGTTATATCCAAGATATGTATGAGTTTATCTGAGCATAATTTACCATTATTGTTTGCTCACAATAGAGATCTACTCAGATAAAGCTTGCTATGACAAGGCCCAAAATTTTTTGAAAGCTGAATGAAAATTCTAATAAAGAAAATCATGCAAAAGTCAATATTATTAGGCTATTTCTTTATTTTTCAACAAATATAGTATCATGGAGGTTTAAGAAGCGTGCCAAATTCGATTGAATCAGCGCAAAATCTTGTATGAATAACAATGCAAATGTACAATTTTTCAGTCTGAAGCTAGATTCTGGAAAACCAAAGCATCTGAGCATGTGATGTGATTGCCCCTATGTTGAAGTAATCCGGTTTTTTTATGAACACTTTGGCAGCGGAGTAGGATAAGGCTAATCTCCGGAGGAAATTCAAAGGCCTATTGGAAAAACAGTGAGTACAAATAGATACTCTTGTAAAATGGAGTATTCATCTATGTATATCCTTCATATAAAGCGATTATACAAATTGGAACAAATATGCAAATCATAAAACCATAATGAATCAAGATCAAACAGTTGATTGATTCATTCATTCTTCCAAGCACACAGAACCAAGGAAAAACCATGAGTGTGTTCATCTTTGGTGAGCTGGGACGCGACGTGGCTGCGAAACAAGAATATAGCGTTGCCAAGCAGGCCTCCGCCTCCAAAAAGCCAGCTGTGCACATCCCAATACACGTCAACCGAAACTCCATCAACCAAAATAGTTTGGTTCCCTCTGAACTTCCAGTTAAGGCGAGTAACCTGCAAAACCTGTTTCCTGTCAATGAAGATGCTCAGGCACTCCTTCGCCTCATACTCCAACTCGATCCTAATATCGTGTAAACGCTCCCTCCCACTAAACTGCGCCATCGAGCTGCTGTACACTCTCTTTCCAAAAATGTCAAAGTCACCAGCTCCGATGCCAATGGAACAGGAATAGGAATAGGATCTAGTTTTTCTTTTTTGAACGCCGAATCTCCCACGAGTAAGCATACTTGTTGGTTGAAAGCCACGGCCACGTAGAATCCCTCTACTGGTTCCGGCCCGTAACCAAATTTAGCACAAGATAAATCCCAGTAAATATCCACTTTTAAGGAGTTGAGCATAACAGTTTTTAGGCCTTTTCTCTTGGAAAATAGCCATGGTTTGATGTCCACTTTTGCAAGGGAGTGCGAGCTTTCGATTCCGATGGTGAATCCTTGGGCCATCAAATTCTTGACCCATGTGACTGTGATGAATCCGGAGAAGGTGTGAGAGTGGTAATGGTAGACGCATGCGACCACGTTCTGAGGCGGGGCGACTCTGTTGGCCACCCGAACTCCACTCTCACCGAAACAAGATGGGAAATCCTTCATCCTATTTCATATGTTTCTTGACAATGTTAATCAAGGTGTGTCAACAATTATTAATGCACCCTACACAACTAATACTATTGCTCGTAAGAACTAATACCATTGCTTTTTAGAACTAATACTATTGCAAAGAGATGAGAAGATTACCTCCCAAATATGAAGCTACATATCTGAATCTCAAGTCATTTCAGTTGTAGTTTTAAGGGTGACAACTTATCAATGGCGGAATTGGAGTTGTGTGAGAACAAGTAAAAGACAAAGAAATTTGATCAAATAATGCAGGATGGATGTCAGATGAGCTGTATCTATAAATGACTTTTTAATTAAAAATTAATTTTATTAGAAAACAATATTGAAAAGATGTAGAACAAGACTAATCATGAATGATCATCTTATGCATTTAAATGGGAACCTGACGGAGACAGGACTGCTTGTTTCCTCTGCCTCGTTTGGATTAATAGATAGGAAAAGGAGGGAATGGATAGATATATATGGATTACATTGTTCAAAAACTCAAAAATGAGTTTTGTAAATACAGTTTGGATTGGTAGATATAGAAATTAAAGTGACCATTGTTGGTCCCGTGAAAAACCATGTAATGCATATAAAAAAAGGGGTGAGGAATAGTGATTCCAAAATTTTCTTTTAAACGATGTGTTTTTTATATATAACCAAAATGAATATGGCAACTAAGAACATAAAACAAAGAAAAAAAACAACGATTTTATAGTGGTTCGAGTCTAACTCCTACATCCACTCTTCCCTATCGCCAAGGGCACTTACTTAACAAACCACCTAAGTTTAAAGTGTTAGGCACACCACCATACAGATGTTTAATGAGTTATCACTCTAACCCAGATAGTAAGTTAGTCCAACTAACTTACAATCCTTGCTTAACAAAACTTAATCTATCGACAGGGAAAGATTGTTTGTTGTCCAACTAGGTTGAGATTTTCCCTTACAATTGTTTAGCCTCAATGCTAAGGTTGAGAAAATATCTCTAAGCTTAGGATATTACATTTGTGCTTAGATCTAGGATAGAACACTCTTGAATATAAACGTGTATTTCTTGCTCAGTGTTCTACGGTGAAAATGCTAGATGATTTGGCTTTGTAGCTCAATGGCATTTTTCACGCATTTCACACACTGAATAATGAAGGAAAAACTTGTATTTATAGTGTGGATTTGAATGTTACCGTTGGAGGAGTCACATTCAAATCCATACTAATCTTGATATTTGTGCAGCTTTGTCAGACTGGTTGTCTTCCTCTCATTGGTCCATGTCAACTGAATCTAACGACTATAATCTTCAGGTGATCTGATCCTCAGCTTTCTCGAACTCAGGCTTCCTTGGACTCAGGATTCTTGACTCAACAGACTTCTCTTCAGCGGACCTCTTCTGATCAGTAACCTCCTCTTGATCTACTAAATGCGCTTTCTTTTCATCGTCGAGTCTGCGATCTCATGCACTGATCCAGTCTCTTCTTGATTTACGATTTCGGTTTTACGATTTCTTCTACTTTGATTCTTATTAGCTTCGCTTTGATCGGATCGGCCAAAGACATCAGTCGACATATCGGTCGGCTCATCATCTGATCTCGATCACGTCTGATCTCGACCAGTCTCATCTGTTTCTCTTCTGATCAACAACCTCCTCTTCTGATTTGCTGGCTTAACTTTTCTTCTATTCTGATTTTGCTCAGCTCATCAGTTTGACTCGGAACTCATCCTACTCATCTGATCTCGATCAGCCTCGTCTGATCTTGATCATCTTCGTTTTATTTCATGAGTTTCCCCTTAACTTGTTCTCTCGTTCCCCCTCAACTTGTTATCTGTAGATTAACTTAAATAACACAAGTTGATAATGTTTTGACATAATTCATCAAAACGAAAATATCCCAACAACCATTTAAATTGAATTAATTTAACTCACATCCCCCCATGGACAAATTATCAAGTCACCGCGTGAAAAATGAGGAAATGAGACTCGGGCTTTTGTTTACACTCGGGCCCAAGTCGTGCAAGCCAAACTGCAGAAATATGTGAATTTGGTCTGTCTAATGGGCCTAAACCTTTAATCCAAACGAGGCCTAAACAGTATTACTTATATATTCATATAGTATTACTATTATATAGTAACACCGTAGTAGTACTGCATAATTTTACAGGGTTGCTCATATTATGGGAATGAGATCACCTATTCCATAATTGGTGTTCCAATTTGTATTCCATAATATGGATGAATGACACGTGGAATAATAAAAAATATCCAACGGACCATCATACCCTGGGTCCATGTGTTAAAGATTCAGAAGGAATGAAACATCAATGAAATACAAAAAGTGGAACAGGGGAATCGAACCGCATGTTATGTGCTCAAACAAGGACTTATTCCTTTTAACTCTTAGATTTTGTAATATTTGAAGTGAATATTCAGTATCCACATCCTTCAATTTACCAAAATTTGATTGCTAATAAAAGTGGACATAATTAATTTTGAATTTTGTGGGTGGGGCTTTTTATAGGCTAACATAATATAATAGCTTGAGAAGATTTTTATTTATTTTTCTTCTAGTTGTTGGAAATTGGTATTAATGTGGGAGATTAGGATGTCTAATAAAGCGATTAGGAGTTATTTGACATTAAACTAAAAGGGTGTTTATTCAATTGAGATTCTATTAGAATTTTTTGGACTTTAAAAAGTTTGTGAATTTAGAAAATCTATAGACTCAAAATGCGAGTTTGGTGACTTTTTTTATTGATTTACATGGATTTTCATAGACTTGACAAGATTGTGAAATACATTTTTTTTATTGATTTACATAGATTTTCATAAACTCCGATGCTGGAACTATTAATGCAAATGTATATGGAACATACTTCCGTATTGAATACCCCAGGGCTTTGAAAGTCAAAAAAAAATCTTCTGACTCCACAACCAATACACCCTTAAGTTGCAAAGTGACACTTCAAGAATATGGGATGGGAAAGCAATGCAAGCTTAAAAGAAATTATGAAAACCAATCTGCAAAACTTCATATTAATTTTTACGTTCCGGTCTGACCCATATGAATGATCGTATGTCCCTTGTAATTTGGACAGTATATCTTTTTTTCTTTTAAGAGATTAATTTTATATTTAAAAATATATAAATGTGGTAAATTAAAATATAAAAAAGTTTTCGATTGAGCAATCACGGTTACCCCAACATTTGCCATTAACTTAATATAAGTTAATTTTGTTTAATGTAGGTTTCTTGTGCACAATGTAACTCAAGATTATTTTTGAAATATGCAAACTGTTTCACTACAATATGCAAATTGTCACCGAAACAAATTATAACCCGCATATTTATAAAATGTAACACCAGATTTATACAATATTTTCCCTTTTTGTTTATTAGTTAATGAGTTAAGAAATAAGCAAGTGTGATATCAGCAATTTATAACTAGTAATAACCTTGTCGAGAGAAATTAAAAGCTTCTTATATACATTAAATAAAATTTCAAACAAAATATTTATTGTTTATCATGAATGAAATGTTCATAAGGATGTTGGTTAATGAATGTTCATCATTTGAAATGATCAAGAGGTAACATTCTTCATGCCTAAATACTTTCTGCCTCCACTTTCTTGCAACTAAATTCATGGTTATGGTACATGCTGTGTACTAAAATATGATGATTATGGATTAAGGTGTGACTTAATGATCTTAGTGATACAAACAATAAATGTGTAAGGTGGATTGCATTTATGTTATATGATTGCTTGAGAGAATAAGTGTTGAGTAATAAATTTGCAAGAGGTTTGGTATGGTATTTTTCCCTTCTTGGTCATAAATGACTCATATTTATAGTATTTGGGAGAGTGGAGTTCACTCTCCTGAATTACAAGTACAAGTAACCGAAAATAGCTCTGCGAAACATTAAATGCTACATGATTGATGTGACCTAGGTCGGAGGTCGCTGGGAGGTCGCTCGAGGTATTAAGAGCTCGCGCACCTCGCTGGGACGTCGCCCGAGATAAATCCGGATTTGCAGGGATTTAGCCGTCTAACTACTCCTAGCTACTCATCATTACCGTCCTTTACTGACACATCTCTGATTAAGGTCATTCTTAGGTAAGGTTCCTAGTGTTGCTCGCCTGCCACGGGTCCCATCTCAATTAATGCTCCGTACTTGTGCCAGTATGCGACCTGCGAGGTGCGTCGAGGAAGCATACCCGTGCTCGGTGAGCCTATGCTTCCATTTCATCAACGGGGTGTCATACTTGTGCAAAACTTGGTCCGGTCCTCCTCTACTTCTTTCTAGGTCTGGCCCGACCTCGCGCTATATGCCCACAACAATAGCCCCTAGCTCGTTCGCCTATGCTTGCCAAGGGGGATGAGCTATCCTTCCAGTCAATAACGCGAGGTGCGATGTCTGGCGGCTTCTTGAGTACGCGTGGTTGTTGTCTTGGAAATCGTTGACGCGACGGTTGTTCGCCTCGTCTACCGTGCCTACTCATAGTAAGCAATGATGACGCGTGGCTTTCACGCGCTGGATGCGAAAGGCCGCGGTCCAATCATTTGTGCCCTAACCCCTTCTATAAATACCCCTTTCGTTTCCTTTTCTCCTTTTTCCATTTCCGAATCTCTGAAAATTACTCCGTTACTCCGGCCATTTCAGTGTGAGACTCCGGCGATTTCATTGTGAGACTCCAGCGCTCGTGATTCCTAAGGTAAATTCTTGATTCCTTCTTCCCTCTGTTCCGTTTTTCTCATTTCTCGGTGATGGATTCTGGAGATAATAGCCCATCAGGAAGTGCGGCGGGAAGTTCTGCTCCCTCTGTCGTGGCCCGTCGGCGGCGAGGCCACGGCGGGGGCGAGCCATCCGTGGTCGACGTTTCTTCCGAGACCGTAAGTGAAGTGCCCGTGCCTATCCCCGGGGGAGGTTACATCTAAGAAGCGGCGCTGCTTGCACCATCGTGCGACGGACGAGCCTCCATGTCCAAACCTTAATCCCGCCGATCCTGAAGTTCAAATTTTAGAAGAAGCAGGAGATGTGGCCGTCATTGCGATCCCCGAGCTGGTGGACCCTTCCGAGTTCAATTTTCTTTCGGACGAGGTTATTCCCGATGTCCCAAGCGAGGATGATGAAGTCGACGAAGTGGACCGCAGACTTCAGCTTCGGGAAAATGTGGTCGGTTCTCGCGAGATGGTTCCTCGACCGACTCAGATTTGGGAAGACAGTTCGTTCACCGCGAAAGATGTGAATAGTACCGTGACCGAGGCCGAACTCTTCGTGTGGTGGGACAGGTTCCAAGTTCCGAGCGATGTTCATTTCTAAGTTCCTCGGCATGAGGTCGATTTTGCTGATTAGGTGCCGGATGGTTGTGTGACGATGAACTACGATACCATGAAGGCGGGGCTCCGTTTCCCGCTTCACCCCATTATCACAGGTCTGCTGTGGTTTTGGGGTCTGGCGCCTACGCAGATCGCTCCAAATGGGTGGAGCACAATTATAGGGCTCTTATCGCTGTTCGGTCGGGTTCAGCCCCGAGCGTTCCCTTCCGTGAAGGAGATAAACTCTCTCATCTCACTGGCGAAGTGTGGAAAAGGTCGGGGATACTATTACGTGAAAGCTCGCCCCCACATGAAGCTGGATGAGGACCTTCCGAACAAGGTCCAAGATTGGAAATAGAAGTGGTGGTTGGTCGGGGGAGCGTGGCAAAGTCCGGACTTCGCCCTTGGTTCGCTCGGATATCACGAGATACCTCGTGATTACATGACGTTTAAACTTAAGTCTTTTGAATTTACCTTCATCCATTATACTGATTTAACTTTTCCCCCTTATTGCAGCTCCCAAGAATTCCAAGACTTCTGAACTCTCTCTCCCTTTCCTCGTTTGGTTGATCCAGGTGTGCCTTATTGATCCCGACGAGCGATCTTTGACCGTTCTGCAAAGGTTGAAGTGCTTGGAGTTCTTTGGCTTGATATCCGCCTCGTTCCTCGCTGGTCGGCGATATTCCTGGTAAGTGATTTGGACATCATTCGACCAGACCTGCTTATTTGTCCATTTGTTAACTGGCCTGACTTTTCGTTTGTTTCCAGTTTCTTTTATAGAGCCTATACACTTCACCTCTTCAAAGATCCTTGACGAGATGCAGAACCTAAATGCCGAGGACATGCGAGAAGGTCGCTGTGCTGCAGCCGCCCCGCCCAGCAAACAACGAACGAAGAAGGATGTCATTGCGAAGCCGGGTTTCTTTGAGACTCCACCCCAAAGCTAAAATCGCCGCCCCGGCGAGGTCAAAAAAGGGGGGGGGCACTGAGGCGCGGCCATCCAGGGGGAGCTCTCCAAAATGGACCCGAGCATCCGTGGATATGGATGCACTCCGGAACTCCCCGAGTGGGAAGGTGGTGCTCTCGGGTTCGGCGGAGAACCCGGATACAATTGTGGAGATCACCCAGCGCCGGGATCGCGAGGCTGAGGACCGTACTTTCCTGTGCTGGAACCCAGATTTTCGTCAACGATAACTCTCTTTTTTGTCGCATTATCATTCTTTTTTGCTTGTCCCGAAAAAACTCATATTCATGCATGGTTACCTCGCAGATACAAGCTGGATGATGGGGTCTTCCGAGGTGAGGCTACCCACAATTTTCTGTGGTCGCGAACTCCTGTGGCCAATGATGCACAACCTTCTTACCTTCGTCAGATCGCCATTGATGCTCCGAAGTCCTGGACTTTGGATCTTCACGAAGAGGTCCATACCCAACACTTCTCTGAGAATCTGACTTCGGGGATCGCCCACATGTGCAGCTCTTTGGCCTTCTTTGAGAGGAGCCGAGAGCAATATGGCAGGGCGAGGATCCGTGCCCGTAAAGCCGAGGTGGCTCGCGACGATGATTAAGATGGATCTGGCGAGGTCATCGAAAGAGCGGGAGGCTTCCATTACTGCTAAACTTGCAGCCGAGGAGAAGTTGAAAGAGGTGGTCCAGGAGAGAGATGGCTTAGAGGGTAAGATCTCACAGATGAAGAAAAGTCTCGATCTCCGAGATACGAAGATGAAGGGGTGCATGGACAAGATAGCCGAGTTGGAGGATCGGTGTCGCTGGCTAGAAGCTGAGGTTCATGACCATCCCTCCACTGTTAAACTGGAGCGCCACCATGCCTCGAACATGGCGTATATTCACTCCTTTTCCAATGCCATTCGAGCCTGCCACCGAGCCGACGACCTTGAAGGGGCCCGAGACGCTATGAAAGAGTTGCTTATCGCCTATATGCGCAACAATCCCATCGGGGAAGAAGAAGACCTCCCCATCAAGGACCTGGCCGCCTACGGTGTTGATTTCAGCTTCCTCCCCCCACGAGCCAACCTTTATGACCCTGAGGAGCTCCTCGGGATGTTGAACGAAGAGGCGGGGAGGGAACAAGATAAGGGTGAGGTTGTTGGTGGTAGCGGTGTTGGTGAAGATGATGGAGATGGTTCAGGGGAACGGGCTGGCATTGAGATTCCCGGGGTCGAACAAAATGTGTCGACTAACCCTACTGAGGGGACCTCAGATGCTCCGCCGAGCTGACTTCCTTGATGATTTTGCTGCGGCAGTATGCCACTTGCCTTCGGGCGTTTCTCTGTGACCGCCCTTCGGGGTTTTCTAATCAATTTGTTAGGTTGCCCTTTGGGGTGTGTAAGTGTCTGCCCGTGGGGCGAAGGATTTCTGTTGCCTTCGGGTGTTGTACTTTGGTTGCCTTTGTGCGTTTATCAACGAACTTTTATTTTCTTTGAACTTGATTGTTGCTTTCCTCTATCTTTCTTGCTTCTCTTTTGAGTGATTATTTATTTTTCGCCAACACTTTAAGATTGGCGAGTTTGTGTATCTTGTCTTTTTGAAAACCTGGATAATGAACAATAATGATAAAAGATCTGTTAATCGATAGCGACTTGACTGTCGGCTTAGATAGGGTATGCGACATGATTGCCTTCACATATTCTTGGCTTTGTCGACTTAGATAGGGTATGCGATCGAGGTAGACTTAGATAGGGTATGCGACATGATTGCCTTCACATATTCTTGGCTTTGTCGACTTAGATGAGGTATGCGACCGAGGTCGACTTAGATAGGGTATGCGACATGATTTCCTTCACATATTCTTGGCTTTGTCTACTTAGAAGAGGTATGCGACCGAGGTCGACTTAGATAGGGTATGCGACCTGATTGCCTTTTATAAATACTTTGGACAAATATGATTTTGTTGAAATGACTTCTCATGATACTAACACTTTTATCCCCCTGTCCCTAGTCTTTTAGAAAAAATTTCCTGGATGTTTGACTTTATCTTTTTCATTTACGAATCTATTTATGATCGAGCTCATGAGAGGTCGGGGACCGGTCCCTCAAGTTCGTGAATATAAAAAGTTGCACAAAGTAATGACCAACTCTAGCTTGTAAAGAACTTCAGATAAAAGTTATTTTATTTCTGACTTTGACAAAGCTTATGAAAAACATGATGCATGATTGAAAATAGATAGTTACTGGTAGAACTTCTTTAGGTAGGTCGCATTCCAAGGGTACATCGCGGGAATGCCCTCCATGTCTTCGAGCTCATAAGCCCCATTTGGCAGGCACTTTGCAATTTTCATGGGGCCTTCCCAGGCCGGGCTAAAAACTCCTTTCTGGACCTCAAGGATCTTTCTTAAAATGAGGTCGCTAACTTTGAATCTTCGGATTTTTGCTTTTGAATTGTAATATTTTTCCGACTTTTGTTTGTAACTTGCATTTTCCAAGTTGGCTTCCAATCTTTTTTCTTCGATGAGGTTGAGGCTGAGAGATATGGCCTAATCGTTGTCCTCCGTGATTGTCTGCGACGTTCGATGGCTTCTGACGACAACCTTGGCCGGTATGACCGCCTACATCCCGAACGCCAGAGCAAAAGGTGTTTCGCCTGTTGAATTTCGGGATGTGGTTCTATATGACCATAAGATGCTCGGAAGTTTGAAAACCCATAATCCCTTTGACTCAATGAGTTGAGTTTTTAGGGTATGTTTGATTATCTTGTTCACAGCCTCAACTTGTCCATTGGACTGAGGGTGATAGGGGGTGGAGAACAGCTTCGCAATTTTCCACTTCGCAAAAAAGGCATTGATCTTAAAACCATCGAACTGCTTGCCATTGTCCGTGATGATTGCTTGTGGGAGGCCGAAACGGCAGATGATGTTCTTCCAGATGAATCGGATGATCTTCTCTTGAGTAATGGTTGCCAACGGCTCTGCCTCCGCCCACTTGGTGAAGTAGTCCACTGCGACCACCGCAAATTTTGAACTGCCCGGGGCTTTTGGGAAATGACCAATCAGGTCGATCCCCCACTTCGCGAACGACCATAGACTGTAGATCGACGTGAGCTCTTCCGGAGCTCGCCTAATTGTTGGGGCGAAGAACTGACATTGCTGACACTTTTTTGCGTACGCAATCGCGTCTTTCCTTAGAGTTAACCAATAATAGTCTTGTCTGATTGTTTTGTAGACGAGAGATTGACCTGCGGTGTGATTTCCACAATCTCCTTCGTGGATTTCTTTCAAGATTATCTGGCCTTCTTTCGGGGTGATGCATTTCAGTAGTGGCAATGAGAAACTTCGCTTGTAAAGCTGTTCGTTGATCATGGTGTACCTCGTTGCTCTTAGTTGTAATCGGCGAGTTGCGACCTTGTCTTATGGCAGTGTTCCTTTCTCGACGTAGTCTTTGATTTTGGTCATCCAATTTTCTTCTGGAGGAGCGATCTGAAGGATCTCTCTTCGTGAGTTTGATGGATTTACTTGGTTTGTCCAGGTTACTTCCTTTATGTCGATGATGACGCGACCTGCTGAGGGGGTGTTGAGTTTAGTAACCGCTATGTTATCCATATCTGCGGCGCCTTCCGATGTGGCCAAACGAGCTAGAGCATCTGCCCGTGTGTTTTCTGCTCGAGGTATCAGCTCTATTCGCACTTCCTTGAATTTTTCAACGAGGCTTTTCGCTATCTGCTGGTATTTCATCATTTGTTCACCCCGTGCTTCGTACTCTCCTGACATCTGGCATACGACCAGTTGGGAATCGCTGTAAACTTTCAACTTTCGCACACCAATGGCCATTGCCATTTCCAGGCCATTTATCAAGGCCTCACACTCTGCTTCATTGTTAGTGGCATGAAAATCAAAGCTTACAGCCGTGGTGAAAGATTGTTGTTCGGTACTGATTAAGACCACTCCAGCCCCTGCTCGGGTGCTCGTCGAGGAGCCATCGATGTGTAATGTCCATGGGATGTCAATTGCTTCTAGCGTCTTCTCTGGAAAAGTGAGTTCGGTGAGGAAGTCGGCGAGGACCTGAGCTTTGATCGCAGTTCGGGGTGTGAAGGTGATCCCGAACTGACCTAATTCGATGGACCATTTCAACAATCTCCCGGCTGTATCAGGTCGGTGCAAAACTTGTCTCAGTGGCATGGTAGTTAAGACTTCTATTTGGTGATCGAAGAAATACTGTCGTAGCTTTCAGACGCTCATAATCAAGGCATAGGCGAGCTTCTCGAGCGGCGGGTACTTGAGCTCGGCATCATTCAAGGTTTGGCTGATGAAGTATATAGGAAAATGGAACTGACCTTTCGCCTGCACTAATACTGCGCTGAGGGCGGACTCCGAGGCCACGAGGTAGAGAAACATCTTCTCGCCTGGTATGGGTTTTGCCAAGATTTGGGGGTCGGAGAGATACACTTTGAACTTCATAAATGCGGCCTGGCATTGCGGGGTCCATGAGAACTTTCCTTTTTTCATGGCTTCGAAGAAAGGCTTGCACTTATCCCCCATCCTGGATACGAATCTGTTGAGAGCTGCTAGACAACCGGTCAACCTTTGGACTTCTTTCACGTTGCGAGGTGGTTTCATATCCATGATGGCTTTGATCTTTGTAGGGTTAGCTTCGATACCTCGCTGACTGATGATATGGCCCAGGAATTTTCCCGAAACTACATTTCTTGGGATTCAAGCGCATGTTGTATTTTCTCAAGATGTCAAAGGTCCGGGCGAGGTGGCTCAGATGGTCTTCCTTCTTTTTGCTTTTCACCACGATATCATCGATGTACACTTCCATGGTCTTTCCTATCTCATCGGCGAACATTCGATTTACCAGACGTTGGTAGGTTGCTCCTGAGTTTTTCAACCCAAATGGCATCCTCTTCCAACAATACACGTTTTTTCTCTGTCAGAAAAGATGTGTGTTGCTGATCATCCTTATTCCTGGCGATCTGATGATACCCGGCGAACGCATCTATGAATGTCATCATCTCATGCCCAGCGGTGCTATCTACGAGGTGATCGATGTGCGGCATTAGAAAGTAATCCTTCGGGCAAGCCTCATTTAGGTCGGTGAAGTCGATACATAGTCACCAAGAGTTGTTTGCTTTTTTCACTAGTACCACATTGGCCACCCACTGCGGCTGATCTGCTTGCTCGATCAACTTGTTATCTAGCAGTTTCTTTACTTCCTCAGCCAGGGCTGCGTACTTTTCCAGACCGAACTTCCTTATTTTCTGGGACACTGGCTTCTTTATCGGGTCGATATTTAGTTTGTGGCATGCGACCTCGGGGTCGATGCCGACCATGTCCTCATGTGACCATGCGAATACGTCTAAATTCTGCTTGAGAAAATCTATCAATTGATCTCGCAGGTCGCTGGGAATTCGTGTCCCGATAGTCATGCTTAGTTCCGGTCGATCGAGGTCGACTGGGATTATTTCGAGCTCTTCGATAGGGGTTGCTCGCTGATCATTTCTTTCCGTTCTTGGATGAAGGTTGGATTCTCGTTGTTCGGAGTCGACCTCCATTGGCTCGAAACCAAGGCGAGGTTCCAAGTCTGGTAATTCTTGTGCAGGTTTCTCTTTAGCGGCGACGCCAACTTCTATAGGTGATACATTCATTTCTATTACATTATCTATCTCCATTTTATCATTTTATTCTCCTTCCGGAGTGGAGTTTAGCTCGTACATCTTAGCCCCACCCCGGGTTTCCTACCGAAATAAAAAGCAGAATTTAAATCGACACAGGTGTAAGTTAAACATTTTCTTGCAGCGATCTGGTCACCCTTGATGGTGTCAATTTTCCCGTCAGATCCGGGGAACTTAATACAATAGAAATAGGACGAAGTGGCAGCCCCGAACTCATGTTCGAAAGGCCTGCCAAAGAAAGCATTGAAGTTCGAGGGGGCATCGATGATCACAAAGTCCAGCTGTCTCGTTGCCTTCACATCGATGTCCAAGGTCGAGGTGATTTCCACAGATAGGCGAATCATTTTGTAGGCTTCGACAGGTTGATTTCCGAAACCTCGGATCCCGACCTCGCAGGGCTCGATGTAAGAGTGGAAATTGCCGAGCAGGTCCAGAGTCTTCTTGAAAAGGATATTGCAAAAAGCCCCATTATCGATCATAACACGATGAACTAGAGTCCCCATTATTCTAGCTGATATCACGAACGGGTCCCAGTTTGGAAACACCACCCCATATTTGTCCTCCTCGGTGAAAGTGAGCTACTTCTGACTTGGGGCGATGGTGTTGACTGAAAGGCAACTCAGCACAGCATTGTCGAGAGCTCGCATCTCGGCCTTTTGACGTCGGTTAGACAGGGAGGTTGCTGGGAGGAAACCCCCGAGGGTCCCCCCAGTAAGGCAGATCATGTGGACGACCCTGTTCTCCACTCCCGCTGGGATCTTGACTTTGTCGTAAAATGTTATATTCTTAACTAGCAGTTACCCCACAAGAGTATGAGATCACTGTAGCAAAGGTAAGTATTTAGACCAAGTAGTATCGAACCCAAAGGAAGTTTCGTATGCGTGTAAATCCCTGGAAATCCATGCTTTGTAACTAATATGGGTGCAATTTGATTGTTCTATTTCACTACTATTGAATTAACAGAAAATCATCAAATGACAAAGATTACTCTAACTTCAGATGAAGTGCAAATATTGGAGAATATTGCTTTGGATAAGAATCCCTACGTATACTATTGGAATTGGTTTGGCGACAAAGACTATCTTGGTGTACAAAAGAATAACCCTAAGTGTACTGAAACTAGGCAATCAACTTCCCTAATCCCGCACTAAATAAGATACAGCAAAATCTCGGTTTTTATTCCCGACTACTCAACTAATACCCTCTTTACCTCACTCACCAAATAATCAAGTTATTAAGATTGTGCTTAACTGTTAAAGCCCTTATTCAAGTTGGGCGATTCGGCCGTCCTCCCTAAATGAACCGGTATATTACCAACCCCATCACAAACCCTCTCCTCAAGCCTATTCGTTGGAAAAGAGTGATTTGATCGTCCTCTCTTTAACAACTTTGGTACTAAATTCAATGGTTTTTATTGGATTTGTTATTCCACTTAGCAATTTAAGAAGATTATTCAATTTACACCTCGAATCATCCTAATCGCCTAACCAATTCACTATTTCTACGCGATCATCCTATCCAAAGCAATCAAAAGTTTAGCCTAACATCTTGATCATCAAATCACAAATAACAAACAAAATCATAGAACTCGTTAAGAAAGAATGCATAATCCAAATCAACAATGGGTAATCAATTGAATTCAAGTAGCACAAAGAGTATTGAATAGGAAATTCAAATAAACCCTAAATTGTTCTTCAAAAGTAAAAACTGAGAATTTAGACAAATCAAAATTAGGAAATCTAGAATGTAAACCAGTAAAGTTGTGAATCGAATCGTGTTTCTCGTGGATGAATTCCTCTCTTTCTTCCCTGAACCCTAGGTACTTTTCCCCTTCTCCTCTATATCTAACCTTCGTCATTTTTCTTCTTAAAAAACCATCCTCCTATAATTTTTCCCGTCTGCCTTATATATTCTGCTTAATCAGACCGCTCGAGCAGGTCTTTTGGTCGAGCAGTATCGCTCGACCACTTAGTTTGGTCGAGCGCTTCTACATTGTTGGATTCCTTTGCGCTCGAGCACCTTCCTTGGTCGAGCGGTTTCGCTCGACCACACCTGGTCGAGCGCCAATTGCTCCCTGCACTTGTGCCCGCTCGACCGCATTGGTCGAGCTCTAGGTGCTCGACCTCATCCTTCTATCACCTTTCTTCACTCCAACTAATACTTTTCAGTATTTCTTTCATATCTTTTCAACCGGGAGTCCGATTCATGCACCGCAAAGTCTCACGAGCTCCATCTTCAGTCCTCTTTACTCTTATACAAACCAAAGAAGCAAATTAGTGATTTTATACAGATTATGCTCAATCACCACAAGAATATCACTAAAAACACTCAAAACATGGCTAAAACTCGCTCGTAACTCACTCAATTTCACCTCTAATCAACTCCCCCAAACTTACAATGTTGCTTGTCCCCAAGCAATGAAATTATAAATTGAGTGAAATTGACAAAACAAATCGAGATACCAAATCATGTAGGCAATTTCTTTCAACTTTCAATGATCGGTCACCCGATACAAACTCATCCTCTTTTCTCCTACTCATGGGCAATCAACATAACTCACCAAATCAAACATGGATGTGCTCTCGACGGTGTGTTTCACTCCCTCACAAGTTTTTTTTCAATAAGTAGGGACACTCAAACAACCAATCACACAAATCAGTGACCATATGCTTGTAAATACTCTCAACATCGATCACATTCAATGTATTCATACCGGATCAACAAGGACTTTCACTAGGTTGTAACGGAAGGCTCTTTGGACAGGTGGGATAAGTATATGGGAAACTGACTCAATGAGCAGAGAATAAGAAAATCGTAGTCAAATTATTTCAATCTAAGGGATGAAAGTGCTGTTATCAAATGCAATGTTATTTGCATCTTTTTTTACTTTTCAATTCTCCCTCCCCCAAACTAAAACATTTCAACCTTTCCTTACTTTTATTTCCCTTTTCTTTCCCCCCTTTTTTTTCCCGAGCAAGAATGTATCTTTTCTGTTGCTCAACTCACTCTTATTTCTTTCCCATCCGTCCACAAGCTTTCCATTTAGCTGTTCATGAATACACTCAACCCCTCAATTCTTTACATAAACCAATTTCACCCCCTTATTTAAGATTTTTCCTATTCTCCACTCAATTTTGGACAAAAGAGTTTTAAAACGGACATGGTTTAAATGTTGGGATTATACTGAAAAGTATGCTTTTTACTTTGTATAATCGAAACTAAATTCTCAGACTTATTTACTGAAATAAATTGTTTATCACTGATGCTTTAAATATGATTGAATGTTATATATATTTACTGCATAACTGTTCAATAATTCGTACGTGTTACACTGTAGTTAATTTAGTGATACCAGATCACAGAAGATTAAATTAACAGTCCCTTGTAACTAAAAGTACGCCATTCACGACCTAGATGGAAATGAACAACCATCGCGAAAGGTTGAGGTGTAAGGCTCAGATTGGTTTGTCTTGACCAAGAGATTACACTAGTGCATGACTGATGCGCTGAATAGGACCTACAGGAGGATAAGTTCTTCAGAACTGAACAAGGAAGAATTAGACCTCAGTGGTTCGTTGTTTCTTAACCTTCGTCCCTTAAATAGGATCACGTGGGATTGATAACTATTGCTTTGACTTATCATGGGTAGCGAATCAGAGAGAGATTCAATACTTTTTATCTTGGGCAATATTATTGGTCACATGTGATTGCTAAGATTTAATATGAAGAATCGTGTGCAAGTACGCTTGCTTGATTTGCCCCCTTGGGAGGTTCATAAGTTTTATCATACCAAATCTTGCAAGTGGAATTAGTTTCCTAGATGGATAATAATGTTGAACCGCTTCCTCGACCAAGGACAAAAGATATTAATTAACGGAAAGCTATTTCAAAGGGCTTGAATTAATTAATGGGCTAGATAATCTTAAACACGGAAATAATGACCGAGCCATATTGACTATAATATGGGTTAAGATGGATAGTCTGCAATATTAATTATGTAGTGGGATTAATTAATATTTATGGGCTTGAATTATATTGTGGCTCAATATTAGATATTCAAGATCCATTAGAAGGTCCAATCTTAATTCTCCTAAAGGCCCCCTGAGTAGCCCAACATATAGTCCAATAACTGAAAAGGTGATTAAAATAAAATAAATATTGTTGCTTATATTTCCTCTCTTATTTTCGAAAATTATGGATAAAAGAGGGAGAAAGATTTTCTTTGAATTTTGTTATGGAATGAAGATATGTATTCTTGGAATACAAGATTGTCTCATTAAATTCAAGAAATCTCCCACTTGGTTATACATAATGAAATTTCGAAATTTTGGAAATATAGTGGGCAAGAAAGATTTTCTTGATTTTCTTGAAAAGATGTTATGGAAGATATGTATTTCTTGAAATACAAGAATATCTCATAAATTCAAGAAGATCCAAATCTTGGATTCTTGCACAGTAATATTTTCGAAAATTCCATAAAATAGAGGAGGTGGATTTTTGTGGAATATTTTAATTATGGGAAAGAGAATATATGGGATATATTCAAGATTTCTTGGTGACCATGAAAAGTCTTATCCCACATTGAAAAACCACACAAATTTCGTCCACCCTCCCTCCTATAAATAGGGGATGATTAGTTCATTCCCAAGTACAATTCCATGTGCTGGAAATATTAGCAAATCCACATAAGTGGTGCAACAAAGTTTATTTTTTTCCTTTTGTTAATTGTTCGCGAGTATCCTTCCACCGGATTGTCGAGCAAGGGCTAAGGGAATACTTGGGAAGTCCTTTTGGTGAGTCTGTCCGACCAAAGCCACTGCCATCCCGAGAGGTACGTTCACGTAAACCCGTAGATTCCGCATGCGTAGGTTTTACGTGGCTTTTTATATGCATGATATGTTGTTGCAATTATTATTTGAATTAATATAGGATTAATTCATGCTAGTAATAATTAATGAATTAAATTTGTATTTAAATATTCACCCCGAATAGATCTGTGCGAAACATTCCCCAACAACTGGTATCAGAGCCACTGTTTCGGGCTCTGAATTTTTTTAAATTGAAATTTAATTCGTGGACATTAAATTTGAAATTGGATAGTAGAACTGTTAGATCTGTTTTGCAGGTATCCAATTGTCATGGATTTTAATGTTTTATTTTGCATGCATATTGTTGTGTTCGATATAATAAATCAGGATTAATCGAACATCAAAGAGCGACACGTGTAATATTCGAATATAATAATCATGCCCGATGGATGAGTTACTTTTTGTTCGCCAACCGATCAGAATTGCTCGGCCAGCCTACCGACCAAACGTATCCGCTACTCAGATCGGAAAGAAGGAGTTAAAAGAGCCAGGTCAGTATGTTCGAACTCAGATCTCCTGAAGAACTCAGACATCCTAAAGGGTCAGAGTGCTCGACGCTCAAATATCCCGAAGACCCGAATATCCTGAGGAATCAGTGTGCTCGAGGAGGACAATTTTTCAATATAAAACGACAATAAAAACGACATGATTAAAGGGCGAACAAAAAGTCCAACCGAACAAAAGATTAATTTGGACGATCAAAAGAAGCGTCCTACAGACGAAGCTAGTACAAAGATCGATCTAGAAGATGAAGTCAGAAACGTGGCAACACCACCGGAGTTCTTGCATGATCCAAAGACTCCAGCACATGCTATACCAATCCAGCACATGCTATACCAATCCAGCTCATGCTTACCGGAGTGCTTTAAAAGGAAGGAAAAAGAAGAAGAAAAAGGTTGAGAAAATAATCCCAGAAAGGTAGTCTACAAAAATCCCTAGAGAGGTGAGGAACCGAAAAATTAGAGTGTTCATTCACATATACGAGAAACCCTAGAACTCATTTGCTAACCTGCATCGATTCATCTTCATAAGATGTATCAAGAACTGTACGTGTAAAGCTCGTAATACTACATCCTGGCTTGGTATGCCCCCAGAGTAGTCATTTCTTGACGAACTGGGTCAACAAATTCATCTTATTTACTGTTTATTTTACACGTATATGTTTTGTTTGCGAGTTGTAATCAAATTAGCCACATAATATTCATCAACCAAAACGACTCGCGACAATTGGCGCTAGAAGGAGGGTTTCGAAAGAAAAATTCGTCGAAAACATCGTTGAATTTTCGAATCCAAATCCAAAAAACCAACCCATACACAAACCCCTAGTTAGCCGAGGCAGAAAAAAGAAATATAATGCCTCAATCTAGGAACACACAAACGGAGAGGTCGGAGCAAAGCCGACCATACGACCGTAGAGAGGCCCAAATCGACCTCATAAAGATCGAAAATGAGACTATCAACCTTGAGGATATAGCCAATGATCCGGCCATTTTACAAAAAGCATCACTTTCTTGTTGCGAGCACGTAAAGAGAGGGGCGTAAAAAATTGGTGAAGTTAGAGGCTCAAAAGCGGGAAGAGCAACACTCGCGATACACCCGGACAAAGAAAGCAAGCTAAAAGAAAAACGCAAAGCGGACCAAGAAAAAAAGCCGATGATACGTCGGATGACGAAACGACCTCAAGGTCTAGACCATCAGCGTTTGGACGTTTGAGGCTCTCCGCCAAAGACCGAATCGGCAATAATAAGCGACAGGATCCAGGAAAGAGACATCCAATAGAGATGCCCGCACATTCAGATCTTCAAAAGCATCCGCATACCGAACAAAAATCGGCGGGAACAAAATTGTCTATCCATCACCGATTGGGTAGTCAAGGACAAACTTGGAGAGGGGGACTGCCCCATCACGAGCATGATCCACGAGATCCTCATGATGGGAAACAGCCCCAATCTAAGTCTATCAGTCCCACAAAATTTGCGGAAATGCAAAAAGCCATCGAGGGATTACAGGCCGATCTGGCCGCGACTAAGAGCCACCCTCGAACGAGCACCGTACCTTGCTCGCCATTATCACCAGCGATCATGGCGGCCGAAGTACAAGAGAAAGTCGCAAAGACCCGACCGCCAATTCCCATTTTCGATGCTGAGTCGGATCCTCATGTCCATCTCAGCAAATATTCAGACTTTATGATCGCGATGGGGGGGCTACAGACGCCTTGCAATCTTGACATTCCCCATGACTTTGGGGTGATCGGGCACATAGGTGGTTTACAACTTTACCCGCTCGTCCATCACATCTTTTCGCACAAATGGGGCGATAATTTTTGTCCCACTTTTCATCCATGTGTGCTTTCGCCTGCTTGCAAAAACAAAAGGTTGGCGCATTTTTCCCAACTAAAAGGTGAGTCTGGTCGATCATACATAGAAAGATTTGATAAATGTTTGTATGATGGAGCCCCAGTTGAAGAGGATGCTAAGATCCTCGCGGTGGTCGGAGGCCTGACTTTAAATACAGACATGTGGAAGGCCATGCATCAAGATTGGCCGAACTCATACACAGAGTTTAGAGAGCGAGCAGCTAAAATCATAGCCATGCAAGATTTGCTCGCACAATCACAATTGAGACAGGAGCCTATCACTAAGAAAGTTTTCGAAAAGAAAACGATGAATGAAGGGGGGTACAGACCCCCAGCCTCCTTCAAACCTTTTGAACAGAGAGCAGAAGCAAATGCCCTACGAAGTCTTTTGGGCGTTTCGGCAGAAACTATCTTTAATCAAATTAAAGATCGGGACATGTTGGACAGGCCAAGAAGAATTGTAATGGATAAGCATCGACTCAACGCTTCCAAATATTGTAATTATCACGAGTACATCGGGCACAATACAGAAAATTGCCGCGATTTACTCCGCCAACTTTGGAAGCTATATGAAGAAAAATCGCTTTTCCCGTTCTTCTTAAAAAAGCCAAATGACGTGATTCGCGAATGAAAAAAAAACGAAAGACCGAAGGGGAAAGCGAAAGGCCGAACAAACATTTGACAGTGATCCCGAAGAATCACGTAGGAGATCTGAAACGTCCAAAAGATGGCCTCCTACTGTGGGAAGAGGTCGAGAAAGCCAAGAAATCCACATGATACGTCCTGAATATGGTCCTGTGGGTGGATGTTACCAGGCGCCAACGTTATCTAACAGACGCAAAAAGATGGAGATGCGTGCCATGCAGAACATCCATCAGGTGAAGGTGGCGAGCACATCATCCAGTTCCCCACCTACACACCAAATCATTTTCTCGGAGGACGATCTCGACGGAATTATAACTCCCCACAACGACTCCTTAACCATCAGTGCTCGTCTCCTTGGGTTGAAGGTACATCGCCTCTTAGTTGATACTGGAGCTTATGCGAACATTTTGTTCGTCAATACCCTTCGCCAGATGGAAAAACAAGTTGGGGATTTGAGCAGTTATATTGAACCATGTAATCATACTATAATGGGTTTTGGGGAATCTGTAACCCGACCCTATGGTATGATTAGGTTAGGAGTCGAGCTAGAATCAACTTTGAATTCGGACATTAGACGAACTAGAATGTTAGATTTTGTAATCGTCGATGTTCAGTCTACTTATAACGGGTTTCTAGGTCGCCCGTTTATTCAAGAATTCAAAGCGGCCTGTTCCACGTATTATTACTGTGTTAAATTTCCAACACAAGATGGAACAGGTAGCGTAAAAGGAGATCAGAAGAAAGCTCGAGATTGTTTGCTATCGTGTGTACCAGAAAGACAAAGCATCGTCAATATGATGGAGCGAACACGGGAGATTGATAAGCCTAGCCAGCGAGCAAATATCTCACCAAAAGATCTTCCGACGAACATAAGTTCGACGAGCATAACCATTCGTGCGAGCACAGAAGGTGCGAACATAAACTTCGGGGAGACAACTAATTCCCCCGATCTCCTAGATCAAATGAATATTGATCAGCCGAACGAGCAATCGGACCTAGAGCCTCGCATTGGTTTTGAACCCATGGAGGTTAATGATGAGCCCCGGGGGTCCATCCAAGACCCTCGGTGGAAGCAAAAAAGAAAGCAGGCGACCCCTGTTGAGCAACTGGAGCCAATCAGTATCGACCCGAACAGACCTGAGTTAGAAGTGTTCGTTGGTTCAGAATTACCTGAACCAATCCGAACAGAAATAATTACTTACCTTCAAGCAAATTTAAATGTGTTCGCATGGTCACACGAGGACATGGTTGGAATAGATCCAGAGCATGCCTGCCACTCCCTCAACCTTGATCCAATACAAGCTCCAGTTGTCCAAAAACGCAGAAAGTTTAGTCCGGAAAAATATGCGGCGATGAATAATGAAATCAAAAAAGCCGCCGACAACAAACCGATCCGAGAGGTAAATTGCCCAAGATGGCTTGCGAACCTCGTGCTCGCTTCGCTCGCAAATCAAATGGATCTTGAGATCGTGTATTGATTTCACTGATTTGAATAAGGCATGTCCAAAAGATAATTTTCCGATGCCACACATTGATTATTTGGTTGATAATACAGCGGGCCATGAACTCATGACATTTATGGATGCGTTCGCTGGTTATCACCAAATACCGATGCATCCGGACGATCAAAAGAATACGGCATTCTGGCAGTGAAAAGAACATGTCTTGTTGGCAACGCATGCCATTCGGATTAAAGAATGCCGAGCAACGTATCAACGTTTGGTGAACAAAATGTTCGACGAACACATCGGCCGAACAATTGAGGTATATATCGATGATATTGTGGTAAAGAGCGAACATAAGGAAGACCACATCACCCACCTCGCACAAACGTTTGATATACTGAGGAAGTATAATATGAAGTTAAATCCCAAGAAATGCAGCTTTGGGATTCATTCAGGGAAATTCCTCGGACATATGGTTAGTCAATCTGGGATTGATGCGAACCACAAAGATTCAAGCCATGCTCGATATGCAAGCCCCCAGAAATTTGAAAGAGGTCCAAAAGTTAACCGGACGATTAGCCTCCGTGAGCCGGTTTATATCACGAACTGGGGACAAATGTAAACCTTTCTTTGATGCATTAAAGAAGGGGAAATTTCAGTGGACCGAGCATTGCCAAAATGCATTTGAATCATTAAAAAAAGACCTTGCGGATACTTTCGAACCTTTGCCTAAGCCTATCCCAGGCGAACAACTCTATCTCAGATCTTCTTTGCGTCCGAACATCTTGATCGATCTTTGTGCTCGTGCGGGCGAAGGACCACACATTTGCCCATTTATTATGTTAGCCAAGTCTTAAAAAGGCCGAGCTCCCAGATCCTCCATCGGAAAAATTAGCATCGCCCGCCGTAATGAGTGTCGCGAAAATTATGACCATATTTTTTTCGACCACTCGATTGAGGTATTATTTGCATTTCCATTCGCCAAGTCCTCCATCGACCGGATACTTCCGGGCGGATTGCTCAAATGGGTGGTGGAGTTAGGACAATCGGCATTACGTTAAGCTCCCACGAACAAAGAATGAAGGCCAAGCTTACGGCCGATTTCATGGTTGAGTTGACATATCCACAAATTCCTGAAGAAATTGTCGATCAACCATGGCACATGTATGTTGATGGTTCATCAACAAGTTCAAGAGCCGAGCAGCGCGGCGTAGTTCTCATCAAATTGAACCAGTAAACGTTTACAACAGCCATCCGATTTGATTTCCCAGCTACAAATAATGAGGCTGAATATGAAGCTTTGATCGCTGGACTACAGATGGCAATGACAATGGGAATTCAGAGGCTGATGATCTATAGCGATTCTCAGATAATCGTTTATCAAGTAACAGGCGAGTATGAGGCCCGAGGCGAACAAATGGCACAATATCAACAACTAGCAAAAAAGTTGCTCGAGCATTTTGACCAAGTTTTCATTGAACAATTACCACGATTGGGTAATTCATTCGCTGATGCTTTGGCACGCCTGGCAACAGCAGAAGGAGTGACGAACACAACATACATTGTGGTCGTCACAGCCTGTACGCCATTAGTTCCCAGAATTACGATCGCCCAAATAACAAGCGAACAAGAAACTTGGATGACTCCAATAATGAGTTACTTACAAAAGGGACTTCTCCCTGAGAATAGAGCACAAGCTACTTCGCCTCAGGTTCTGGTCTGCTCGATATACTATTATAGACGAGCATTTGTACAAAAGAAGCTTCTCACTTCCACTTCTGAAGTGTATTACTCCCGAAGAAGGTCGTGTACTTCTGGAACAAATCCATGAAGGAGTATGCGGAAATCATACAGGTGGGCTCGTCCTGGCACATAAAATAATCAGGCAAGGTTATTATTGGCCAACCCTTAAAAAGGATTCGCTCGCATATGCTCGTGCGTGTCATCAGTGCCAGGTACATGCTCCACTTATTCATAGCCCACCTGAAGAATTGGTGTCAGTTTATAGTCCATGGCCATTTGCCAAATGGGGGATCGATTTAATCGGCCCATTTCCCTCTTTTACATCGGGAGTTAGGTATGCTGTGGTAGCCGTTGATTATTATACTAAATGGGCAGAAGCCGAGGCCATTGTTAAGATCACCGAACAAAGGATGTGGAACTTTGTTTGGAAAAGTATCATCTGTCGATTCGGGCTTCCCCAATCGTTGGTCACTGATAACGGCAAACAATTCGATGGAAGTGAATTTAGACAAAATTGTGCTCGCTGGGGCATAAAAAAACACTACTCAACTCCATATTATCCCCAGTCAAACGGTCAAGTTGAAGCCGTTAATAAAATTATCAAGCATACCCTCAAGGCTAGACTTGATAATTCCAAGGGGATGAAAATTGAGAATTGCTCGAAATATTATGAGCTTATCGAACAACTTTCAGAACATCAACTGCGGAGACCCCTTTTGCTTTAGCATTTGGTGCGGAAGCTGTTATACCAGCAGAAATCAAAATTCCAAGTCATCGAACAATGACTTTCGGAGAGCATATTAATGACCGGTAGCCGCTCTGAATTCAGACCTGTTGGAAGAAAGAAGGACGGAGGCTGATTTCAAGAATGCTATGTACAAAAAGAGATCGAAAAAAGTTTTATAATTCCAAAGTCCGAATCTTGCGCAGTTCAATGTGGGCGAGCCGGTTTTAAAAAGCGATCGATGGGGGTACCCAAAGGTGTGTTCGGTCGAGCATGGGAAGGTCCTTTTCAGAGTCACGAAACGTTTACCAAATCGGGGCATATGACTTGGAGGACCTGAATGGAGTCCCATTGTCTTACTTTCGTGGAACGCGTCAAATTTGAAAAAATATTATCAATAAAGGCGAGTATAGTATCAGCCGAACAAAGTTAAAACAGCTAAAGCGAACATATTGTTGGCCGAACACAATCAGCCATTCAGTTCAAATGAGTAGGACGATCATAAAAGAAGAATACATTATTTTCGATGCATGTCTTCAAGAAAAAAAATGGGCAAAGACTATTGATGATGACGGAGATACGTGTCGAAACGAGTTGTCAATAGAAGATACGTGTCGAACAAGTTGACAAGTGGTGGCAACCATGCGAGGATGAATTAATTTTTGAGCAAGAGTCTGTCAAAAGCGAACAGATGTAAAAAAGGAGAGCAAAAATAAGAGAGCTAGCACCAGTTATCTATGCCAGCACTAGCTTGGGACAGTTCTATAAATAGGGGCATACTTATGGTTAAGAAAAGCAGGAAAAAAGGAAAAAAAGATGAAGAAGAAAAAAGGAAAAATCTTGCGATTCTCGGAAGGAAGATGGTTTAGTATGCCCCAGGGCGTAGAAGAATTGATTTTCGGTTCAAAGAATCATTCAATTTGAATCAAGCGTCCGCCTGACGACTGAGTCTTTTACCCCAGTATGACTTTGCGAAAGACGAGTTGAAGCCCGCTTAGGACTCAAGATGCTCGGCGAAGTCATGGTTGCCACTCCACGTTACTCATCGCTACGCATGACAAGCCATGAGTCCCCTATGCATCCCCAAAATCTCCTCCGAAGGGGAGGGATGTCATAGTGTCCGCCCAAAATAAGATGCCGATGCTGATGCTCAGGCATCTACTGGAGGGGACAGAATGGTGCGAGCTGAAAGTTTTGTTTCGCGACCTATTTTAAGCGAAAGAGAATCGCGCCACATGCTCATGCTCATGCTGACGCACAAGATAACCACAACTTGTCCGGGAGGGACAAAAGTTTATCTTCTTCTTTGCTGAGCATGTTACAAAAAAAAAAAAGGGTAGAACTGACTGATGTGCCACATCCTTGTCAACATCAATTCCGCGGACAAGGTGAGGCCAGTTCGTGTCTACTCAAGACAAGGTTTAGATTCAAAACCCTGGTCTGATAACAATAGTTGTGTAATAGATAGTCTTCTTCAGCTATGAACGATGTAATAGAATACAAAGTGTTGCAAAAAGAAAAAGAAAGATATATGTACTTTTGTTAAGCTAAAGAGTTTCTAGTTCAGCTTATTTGAGGTTGCACCTAAGCCGACGACCGAACAAAGACGAACGAGCCCAGTCTATGTTCACCGACGAACGAATTAGATTCGATTCCCGCAAAAAAAAATGAGTAATGGGTACGCGCAGTCGCATAAGACGACTAGTACTTACAGATACCCGTAGCACGAGCGGGTGACGAATGCGGGGTCGCAGCTAAATAAGACGGCCCGAGTACGTAGTGATCGCACCTAAATAAGACGATCGCGCACCAAGAAAGGGGGGGTTCATAAAGTAACCCATCTGGTCGCACCTAAATAAGACGATCAACCGATTGCAACGTCAATAAGACAATCAAAACCGAAAGAAGTCAGGAGCGGGCATAGGCAAACCCAATGTTCGAATTCATTCAGAAGAAAAGGGGCAAAAACTGGAAAGCAATAAAGCGAACGTAAAGCAGCAAAGCGAATATCAAGCAACACAAGTATCAACATTCATCCTCAACAAACAGGTTAGAGGAAACAGTTCAGTATGTAATCCATTCGTTCAATTGAAGAAATGTTCGGACAAAAGAAAAAGTATCAACAAGAAACAGTGTTAAAGATATATTGTTCGAACTAAAAAGTGAAGAAGACAAAAAGTTACACAAGTTTTACAAAGAAAAAAGACATCAAGGTACAAAGTCAAAATTGGGGGTAGACGGAAGAGAAATGTCGAACACATTATGTTCGGTCCCCTCAACAGCTTCAGGATGTCCGGCATCGGATGCTTTCATTTGGAGGCGACTTTGCTTTCGGTTGCGGGGAGGTTCTTGCTCGTCCCCGAACCCGATTGATCCCATTCGGTGTGAAGATTTTGATCGGCAACCTCAAGAAACAATAACGCCCGAAGTTCTCCTCTTCATCCGGAATTGATCGTCAATTTTGATCCGCCGGGAAGAAACGTAAAAGTCACACGCACCATTCAAATCCGACATTGGGAGGTTGCGATCTGGAGGGTTATCAACCGTCTTCTTTGAAAATTTGGATATGAGAGGGGCAATTTGCTTTCATTTGTTGAGTGTGTGGCGAATGAGATCGAAAAAGATCGGCAAAAGCGCAAATATATCACGAAGTTGGACATGGAGTCAATATACTCGTCATCATGCAGCTTAGAGTTTTCGAGGCCTAAACGAGTATTAGTCTCTTCAGCAATGATGAGTTGTTGGCCAAGTGCGTCCCTCTCACTTTCCATTTTTTTCAACACCGGCCGGGTTTTCTGGCTCAACATTCATTTCTTCTTGAGCTCTTCAGATATTGATCACCTCCTCCGAGACCCGATTCAATGCCTCTCTTTGTTTGACGAGCATCCTCTTGAGCTAGGCGAGCATTCTCTTGAAATCGGCGAAAGCATCCTCCCGAGCCCGTTGGGCGCCAGGCTTGTCTTAAAGCAGTTTGCTCTGAGCCAACTTGATTCATCTGGACCTGCTCACCGATCACTTTATCTTCAACGTTCTAATCAAAGCCAAATAATTGGCTTGGATGTTAGCGATTGAGCATAAGCTTTCTCAAGAGCGACCATAGATTGGCCTGAAGCACCACCCCCAAACGCATAGTTTCCAGGGGTGGGACCCGTAGTAGACTCCTCCAGATCGATAGTCCACACTTTCGAGCGAGGAAGTCCGGCAAGCTTTTTTGAACATGCTCGACGCTCGGAACTTTGCGAACACTCTCGGCGAGCAAAAGTAATTCTTTAGGTTGGGCATTAAAAGGCGACAACTGCTCAACCTCTGATATATACATATTTGACCAAGTGAGTATAGAGATATCGACCCGAAACCAAAGCGAAGAACAGAAATGCGAGCAAAATGTACACCCACGCCGAAATGGATCCCATCCCAGAATGATTTATCTTCGGGAGATCGGAGCTCGAAGTCTAATCTGAGTCCATGATCGGGGTCCAATTTGGAGGGAAAGATGTGCCAACTTCCATTTCGACAATCTGCGAAATGGGACCAACAACAGAGGCGGGCCGCCTGATCGCCCTCGGCGGTAGGGGTCCGAGTCGACTGGACATCGGTCTTGTCCGAGTTTGCTCGATCGGCCCTGTTAAGCTCGGCCCTGTTAAGCACCCGTTTCGATCTCCACCCCTTGGTCTTTTTTGGTGGAGTTTGTTCGCCCGACCCCATGTTCACCCCGACAGGAGCCCTCTCAGCTCGACTTGATTCTCCAGACCGGATGAGGGTCGTTTGGTCTGCTTTCGCCTCCCTCTGCACTTATTTGAGCTTCTCGCTCAGCCTGAATCCGAGCAAGTTCCTGTGGCCTCTTTCTTCGAGCCATCTCAGTGTGTTCAGATGTACTCACAAATGGCGGTCACAAACCGGAAAAAAGCTATAAATAAAATGAAATCGAGAATCAATGGGTAACGGCCGAACAAAAAACACACAAGACTTATACAAAAAACAAAAGATAATCCTTCTTACCTAAGGATCAACAGCAACAAGATGATGAGGAGGCACGAACAAACCTCCTTTCTTTCTCTGTTCGGCGGTGTTCAAAGTTATCACAGATCTTTCTGAACGAGATTCCAGATCAATCTGCCAAACGCTGCTGAAGTAGCCGTCGTTTGTCTCCTTATCCGTCGCAGCTATAATCCCTGAAATAAAAAGTGAGTTAAAATCAGTTCAAATAGAAGAATGAAAGATACGAAATCACTTACTTGGTACCTCCAAGTCGATAGGGGATGTCCAAGCGAGCATTTGGCTCGCTACCGAGGCCCAAGCTTTTCCAATTGCCCCTTACGAACCAGAACTTCTCTTTCCAGTCACTGATTTTGTTCGGCACATCCTCGATAATTTTGCACTTGGCGTTAGCTTGCATAAACAACCATCCGTGTTCGCTCCTTGGACGAGTCAAGTGCACTAACCGAGCAAGTTCAGCTGCCGAAGGATAATACCTTGGCTTCATTTTTCCGAACAAAGTCAAAAAACTCATAATCATATGACATCCGTTCGGTTTAAGCTGCGTAATGGTGATATTCCACTCCACGAGCAAACGAGTGATTGCCGGATGGAGAGGAAATCGAAGGCCAGCCTCCATGGTGTCCAAATTCACTGCGACACAACCCTCAGGGGGTTGGTCAGCTCGCTCATCAGGACCCGGTGCCCAGAAAAAGACATCCTTAGGGATTTCATAAATTCTATGCAGCTGAGCGAGCATATCTACATCAATTATGCTCGCTATTTTGCTCGCTGGGTACTCGTTCTCTACACTAATCCTATGAGGTTGTTCGGGCAAACCAAAATTATAACGAGCATTGTACTCGCTATATGTTGGACTGTGAGGGACACCAACAGGTATACCAAGTTCAGAGTTTTGCCCACCATCAACACCTATGTTCGATTAAAGCAAATTCTGATTGCGAAATTTCCCCCCCACAAAGATTATCATTTACTCTACATCAACACTATCAATAGCCCTAGACCTAGTTTGAATTTGGGGCGAAGAATCATAATCAGAATCGTCCGACGAATCATTACGGGTCAAACCCCTATCCGACTCCGTTTGGGCTTTATCGGAGTCAGAAGAAAGAACGGTAAATGGTTGCCGAAATTGCCAACGGAATCCTGAATTCGAGGCATTTGCCTCCGATTTACTTACATTATTATGGGGGATTCTACTAATAGGGGAAGGCGAAGGGGAACTATGATGGTCAGATTGAACAGAGGAATTCGAGCAAGAGGCCATAATTACAAAATAGAAGAAGAATCAAATTTTACTGAATGAATTTCTTCACGAACAATGAAGCCTTCACCGAAAACTTTCGAATCTTTGAAGACAATAAAAGAGCAGAGGAGAAAAGAGAAAAAGTTTAAAATGGAGAAATATGGTTTATATAGACGCCGGGTATAAATTCAAAAATCCAAATAGCGAATTGACGATGCCAAACATGGCCCAATCAGATTTTAATAAAATAAGCCCAATGTAGAATACAAAGGGACTTACCGGGGGTATTGTTGTGTTCGATATAATAAATCGATTAATCGAACATCAAAGAAGCGACACGTGTAATATTCGAATATAATAATCATGCCCGGATGAGTTACTTTTTGTTAATGACCGTCCAAAATTGCTCGGCAACCTCAGACCAAACGATCCGCTACTCAAATCGGAAAAGAAGGAGTTAAAAGAGCCAGTCGGTATGTTCAACTCGGATCTCTGAAGAACTTCGGACATCCTAAAGGGTCGAGTGCTCAACGCTCAAATATCCTTAAAACCCGAATATCCCGAGGAATCGGTGTGCTTTCGAGGAGGACAATTTTTCAATATAAAACCGACAATAAAAAGCGACATGATTAAAGGGGAACAAAAAAAGTCCAACCGAACAAAAGATTAATTTGGACGATCAAAAGAGCTTCCTCTGCACGGCTAGTACAAAGATCGATCTAGAAGATGAAGTCAGAAACGTGGCAACACCACCGGAGTTCTTGCATGATCCAAAGACTCCAGCACATGCTATACCAATCCAGCACATGCTATACCAATCCAGCTCATGCTTACCGGAGTGCTTTAAAAGGAAGGAAAAAGAAGAAGAAAAAGGTTGAGAAAATAATCCCAGAAAGGTAGTCTACAAAAATCCCTAGAGAGGTGAGGAACCGAAAAATTAGAGTGTTCATTCACATATACGAGAAACCCTAGAACTCATTTGCTAACCTGCATCGATTCATCTTCATAAGATGTATCAAGAACTGTACGTGTAAAGCTCGTAATACTACATCCTGGCTTGGTATGCCCCCAGAGTAGTCATTTCTTGACGAACTGGGTCAACAAATTCATCTTATTTACTGTTTATTTTACACGTATATGTTTTGTTTGCGAGTTGTAATCAAATTAGCCACATAATATTCATCAACCAAAACGACTCGCGACACATATAAACTGTGGTTTTTTTAATTCGATTCGTTCGGATTTGTTTTGCCTCGTGAGAAAATCCACGAGTAGACTAAGATTTGTTTGATTTGATCAATGTAATAGACTAGTCTAGATCTAGGTTTATTTATTTTTTGTAAATAAATTGTAACCGGATCGAAACGAAAAAAACAAAAATTAAAGGACGAAATCCGAAACCAGCGAGGCGTAGCGGGCGCTGCGCGAGACGTTAAGCGGCAAGGGTCATAAGGAGGCGGAGGCGGACAAGCGGATCTTGACGCTGATGCCTTGTGGCTATGATGGATCTTGATGCGTCGCCTTAAAATCTGCCGAGGCCTATCGACAATTCTTAAGCGTCTTGGGGCGTGGCGTGGCAGGCGGTGCCGAGGTCGCCGAGGCCGCCCGAGACCAAGTGGCGGCGGATGCAAAAGCGTCCATCCCATTGCGAGCCGCTTGGCGTGGCGGTTCGAGATGAAGTTTTTTTTCGAGACGAACGAGTGGGAGAAATTCGAGACGTGTTTCTTCAAAAAGATCAAGCCGAGAAAAATCAAACCATGACAATTGGATAATTTGTGCCCAATATGTTTATTTTTCTGTTTTGCTTGATTTATTTTGTGCTATCTTATGCTTTATTTAATTTGTTTAAATGTGTTTGCATGAGGGTTGCCAAATTGAAAAATCTCAATTTCAAAATTACTAAGTATGTTTTAAATAATTAATTGACAATTTTATTCCGGATAATAAAATTGAATTAATTTTGACCTCCATGATTTATTTATTTGTGAATTCTTTTGGAGAAATTCCCCAACCGGAGACGGTCAAAAAGATAGGTTTCACATGAATGAATTCCAAACGGATGATTGTGGGTTATTACTAGTGGCGACGATGACCCTCCCAACGAGCCTCGATCAAAGCGAAATAGTAATCTTGTATTTAATCATGGTTATTACTTAGGTGTAAAATTGATATGCATATACTTCTCCGAAGTCCCTGTCAATTTTATATTGGTCAAGTGGGAGCCAATTATTAATCTGGATATTAAAGGTTTGTAACTGTTCTTGTTTGTAACCTGCTTGAATGTGTTTAAATAATGACCCACCCAACGTGGCTTATTTAAACTGTTTTGAGATGTTGGCTGATGCATTTACATATTTTTTTTGAGATTTTAAATATGATGCATGTGATCAAACCTAGTGATATATTTGTGCTTATGCATATTATTGTTTATTTCAGTTCATCATGTCGCAACCTTTTAATCCACTGTTATATACACTCAAAGAACACCAATTATCCGGAGAAAACTATAGTGTTTGGAAACGAAATATGATGCATGTCCTACTCCGCACAAAAACATTATTGGATTCTTGATGTACCCAAGCCACGTATACTCTTGATGAATCAACCGATCTTGGCAAGACATGAGTATAATATTTGGGAACGCGAGCCGATGAACCCATGAAGCGTGTAATCTTGACTTCATTTGTCGATGATTTGCAACACGTTCATGAAGGTGTTGAGTCCGGCCAAGGAAATTATGCAAAGTCTTGAAGAAATGTTTTCAACAAAAGACCGCATGATCGTCGGTTTAAAAACGGCGACGACGTTGGCTAAATTTGAAAATGGTTGAGGAACACTGTGAGGGAGCATGTTCTCGAGTCAAGAACCATTTTCTCGGCCCGCTTATCTCGGAACTAAGTATTGTGATGAGGCCCAAATCGAATTTACATTGCTTACTCGCCAAGGAGCTTCGATGAATTTTATTTGTGGTTTTGTGATGAGTGATCACATGTTTACCATGGATGATCTTCAAGAAGCCTTGGAGAAAGTGGAGAAGCATTTAGGAAAGAAAAACGAAGCATTGGTGACCAAAAGCCTTTTCTCGAGATCTAGGCGATTGGAAGGCAAGTCTCAAAAAAGGAAAGTGGTCGAACCAAAGCAAGCTCATCATTAAGAAAAGTGAGAAAAAAGATTGGTTAATTTGGTTGGGTGTCAAGAAAGAACCAAAAGGAATATGTTTCAAATCTGCGGGGAGAAAGGACATTGGAGGTCACTGTTCCAATCCCAAAAGGAAAGGAAAGAAAGGTAATCCTCACTCACTAGTTGTTGAAACTTGTTTAGCGGCGTATGCCTCCCATTTATGGGTGGTGGATCTGGATCCATCCTTGATCATGTTTGTTTCACGTTCTGAGGGGTTCAAAAGGACCCGACAACTAAAGTGGAAGTGAGATCCTCATCACATTTGGGTGATCTTCTGAGTGGCAAACAAGCGATGGGAGAAGTGCACTGTCTTTTGAAGACGAGTTTTAATTTTAAGAGATGTTCTCATGCGTTCCAAGTTTTAGAAAGAATTTGATTTCGGTTTCTAAACTTTTTTCATGATGGATATTCGGTTACTTTTAATAAAGTTGTTACCATTTCTCTTTATGATAAATTTATCTCATCATGGAACATTGGCGAATAATCTCTATACAATTAATCGCACACCACTCAAGAAATGCATCCTATAACACATCAACTATTTCCGAGAAAAAAAAACATTCATCGACGTGAACGAGATGTTCTTTGGCATCTAAGATTGGGTCATATAAATCCAAAGAGGATCCAAAGGTTGGTGAAAAGACGGTTCACTAGAACTTCTCCAAGTTGAACCGTTTCCAACCCGCGAATCATGTTTGGAGGGAAAATGACCAAGAGGGCATTTGGAGCCAAGGAATAGGGCCAAAGAAGTGTTAGAGATCGTTCACACGTATGTATGTGGTCCAATGTCAACCAAAGCAAGAGGAGGTTATGAGTATTTCGTCACTTTCATTGATGATTACTCAAGGTAATGCGGTTATATTTTCCTTATGAAGCATAAATCGAGACCTTTGAGAAATTCAAAGAATTTAAGGCTCAAGCAGAGAATCATATGGAAAAAGCGTATCAAGTCTCTACGATCGATCGTGGAGGCGAATACCTCAAATGATGAGTTTTGAACTACTTATCGATGAAGGGATTGTATCCCACTTCTTGCTACGGAACCCCTCAACAAAAGCGGGGTTGCGAGCGAAAAAACGAAACTCTTTTGGAAATGGTTAGATCAATGATGAGTTATGCGGATCTTCCCAAGTCGTTCTGGGGTCATGCCTTGGAAACAGCGGCTTACATTCTGAACTTGGTGCCATCCAAATCGGTTCCCAAAACTCCCAAAGAATTGTGGAGCGGGCGCAAGCCTAGTCTAAGACACATGAGGATTTGGGGGTGTCCAGCCTACGTGTTGGACAAGGAAACCGGTAAATTGGATCCTCGATCAGAATTAAGGCTGTTTTTGTAGGATACCCCGAGGGAACAAAATGGTGCATGTTCTATAGTTCCGAAGATCAAAAGGTGGACATCCGCACCCACTTTAGATTTTGGAAGAAAACTATAGAACCAAAGAAAACCCAGAAGTGAGATTACCTTAAATGAGCTTAGAGGGCAAACCTCAGTGCCGACTGTACTAGATGATATACCAAACGATACGTTTTCACAACCGGAACCTCGTCGTAGTGGGAGGGTTGTTAGACAGCCCGAGAGATTCATGGGAATAGGAGAGTCCTCGGACTTGATTTCCCGGAATCAGACCCATGGACAAATGACAAGGCACTCCAAGATAAGGATGCAGTTTCTTGGCAAATAGCAATGAAAGCCGAAGTGGGTTCTATGTTTCATAATAGAGTGTGGGAGCTAGTCGAACCACTTAATGGGGTCAAACCCATTAGCTGCAAGTGGGTATATAAGAGGAAAAGAGGATCGGACGGGAAGGTTGAAACCTTTTAAAACAAGACTAATGGCGAAAGGTTATACTAAAAAAGAAAGGGATCGATTATGAGGAAACTTTTTCGCCCGTAGCCATGCTTAAGTCCATCCGTATTCTCTTATCGATTGCTGCGCATTTCGACTTTGAAATCTGGCAAATAGATGTCAAGACAACTTTCCTTAACGGAAGTCTTGATAAGGAGATCTATATGCAACAACCCCATGTTTTCATTGAAACAGGCCAAGAACACCTAGTTTGTGAAGCTCAAGAGGTCCATTTATGGACTCAAACAGGCATCCAGAGCTTGGAACCAAAGTTTTGATCATGTAATAAAGTCTTATGGGTTTGATCAAAACAAGTTTAAAAGTTGTGTGCATAAAAAGCGTATCGGAACTGCATTGGTATTCTTAGTACTATACGTAGATGACATTGTGATCATCGGGGACGATGTGAAGGTGTGGTCAGACGTAAGGGCATGGCGTTTCAAAACAGTTTGATATGAAAGACTTAGGGAAAGCCGGACACATCCTTGGGATCAAGATTACTCGAGATCACAAGAAAATGATGATCGGGTTATCGCAAGCATTCATACATTGACACTGTTTTAAAACGATTCAGCATGCAAGATTCCAAGAAAGGATTCGTACCTTTCAGACTTGGAATCCATCTATCCAAGAAAATGTCCCCTAAGACGAAAAGGAGATAGATGACATAAAAGGTATTCCTTGTGCTTCGACTGTCGGAAACCTTATGTATGCATTGTTGTGTACGAGACCGGATATCTGCTTTGTCGTAGGCATGGTAGCAAGATATCAAAGTAACCCAGGGAAAGCGCATTGGACGACAGTTAAAAACATTATGAAGTGTCTGAAAAGAACTCGGGATAGAATGTTGATTTATCAGTCAGATACTCCAATCCCCATCGGCTACACGGACTCGGATTTCCAATCAGATATAGATTCCAGAAATTATCTGCCTCAGTCAAGTGTGTTTCCATTTGGGAAGTGTAGCCATCAAATGGACGAGTGTGGAGCAGAAATGCATCACTGACTCAACCATGGGACTCGGGTAAGTAGCTGCTTGTGAAGCAGTGAAAGAACCGATTAGGCTCTAGATCTTCTTAGTAGACTTGGATGGTGTTCTGAATTTGTCTAGCAATATCTGCTAAGGGCAGTTGCAAATTCAAGAGAACCAAGAGTCCACGAGTCAAACAAACACATTAAAGGAAAGACATCTTATACGAGAAATCGTTAAGAGAGGAGATATAGATGTGGCAAAGATAGCGTCGAGGACATCCTAGCAGATCCATTCACAAAGTGTCTGCCTCTGAATACATTCGAGAGATATGTGAGTGGAATGGGTGTCAAGACCGTTGTCAATCTGCTTTGAGTATAAGTGGGAGAAATTATTAGGTTCGTGTATGTGACATTAGATGTCACGGACTACTCGAGACGTGTTGTAGTATACTTAAAAGCAGACTTTGAGTATAAGTGGGAGATTGTTGGGATTATACTGAAAAGTATGCTTTTTACTTTGTATAATCGGTTTAATTTTCGAGACTTATTTATTTGAAATAAATTGTTTATCATTGATGCTTTAAATATGATTGAATGTTATATATATTTCTTTGCATAAGCTGTTCAATAATTAAATGCGTGTTACATCAGTAGTTAATTTAGTGATACCGATCACGAAGATTAAATTAACGATCCATTGTAACTAAAAAAGTACGCCATTCACGACCTAGATGGAAATGAACAACCATCGCGAAAGGTTGAGGTGTAAGGCTCGGATTGGTTTGTCTTGACCAAGAGATTACACCGGTCATGGTGATGCCTGCTGAATAGGACCCTCTGAGGAGGATAAGTTCTTGAATCGAACAAGGAAAATTAGACCTCGGTGGTTCGTTGTTTCTTAACCTTTGTCCCTTAAATAGGATCACGTGGGATTGATAACTATTGCTTTGACTTATCATGGGTAGCGAATCGGAGAGAGATTCAATACTTTTTATCTTGGGCAATATTATTGGTCACATGTGATTGCTAAGATTTAATCTGAAGAATCGTGTGCAAGAAATCGCTTGCTTGATTTGCCCCCTTGGAAGGTTCATAAGTTTTATCATACCAAATCTTGCAAGTGGAATTAGTTTCCTTATGGATAATAATGTTGAACCGGATTCCTCGACCAAGGACAAAAGATATTAATTAACGGAAAGCTATTTCAAAGGCTTGAATTAATTAATGGGCTAGATAATCTTAAACACGGAAATAATGACCGGAGCCATATTGACTGTAATATGGGTTAAGATGGATAGTCTTGAATATTAATTATGTAGTGGGATTAATTAATATTTATGGGCTTGAATTATATTGTGGCTCAATATTAGATATTCAAGATCCATTAGAAGGTCCAATCTTAATTCTCCTAAAGGCCCCCTGAGTAGCCCAACATATAGTCCAATAACTGAAAAGATGATTAAAATAAAATAAATATTGTTGCTTATATTTCCTCTCTTATTTTCGAAAATTATGGATAAAAGAGGGAGAAAGATTTTATTTGAATTTTGTTATGGAATGAAGATATGTATTCTTGGAATACAAGATTGTCTCATTAAATTCAAGAAATCTCCCACTTGGTTATACATAATGAAATTTCAAAATTTTGGAAATATAGTGGGCAAGAAAGATTTTCTTGATTTTCTTGAAAAGATGTTATGGAAGATATGTATTTCTTGAAATACAAGAATATCTCATAAATTCAAGAAGATCCAAATCTTGGATTCTTGCACACTAATATTTTCGAAAATTCCATAAAATAGAGGAGGTGGATTTTTGTGGAATATTTTAATTATGGGAAAGATAATATATGGGATATATTCAAGATTTCTTGGTGACCAAGAAAAGTCTTATCCCACATTGAAAAACCACACAAATTTCGTCCACCCTCCCTCCTATAAATAGGGGATGATTAGTTCATTCCCAAGTACAATTCCATGTGCTGGAAATATTAGCAAATCCACATAAGTGGTGCAACAAAGTTTATTTTTTTCCTTTTGTTAATTGTTCGCGAGTATCCTTCCACCGGATTGTCGAGCAAGGGCTAAGGGAATACTTGGGAAGTCCTTTTGGTGAGTCTGTCCGACCAAAGCCACTGCCATCCCGAGAGGTACGTTCACGTAAACCCGTAGATTCCGCATGCGTAGGTTTTACGTGGCTTTTTATATGCATGATATGTTGTTGCAATTATTATTTGAATTAATATAGGATTAATTCATGCTAGTAATAATTAATGAATTAAATTTGTATTTAAATATTCACCCCGAATAGATCTGTGCGAAACATTCCCCAACATTAAATCTGCTATCAAACGATTAGGCCTTAGGCTCAAATGGGCTAGCAAGGGAAAAATGTCATTGGTTGAGAAATTTGGGCTAAAGTGACTTACAAATCGAAACATGGCCTATGCTCACTTCCGGCATGCAATACAAGACACAATCAAGAAGAGAGAATATCCACAAGTTCTAGCACCTCAAAGGTGATGATTCACACACAATGAATGAGACGAATATGATGAATTCCAATCTCTTTAAAGGCTCAAATCTCACGATTATTCACATCCATTCCTAGACCTAGCAACTTATGCCTCATGCCACACAAATATTCAAAAAGAAAAATCGCAAGTGCACGACTTCCCTTTCAAATCCACCTTACTCACAACTACACACATTCTCAAGCACTCAACCATTCAACAATTACTCAACTCAGCATTCACACTCAAAGTAAAGCAACATATAAGCAAGGAGGACATCAATCAACAATGAAATCAAGCAAATTCACACCCCGCTTTCATAAGTGCCAAGAGATAGCCAGTTTAAGTATATGACCAAATAGAATAAATGAAAGAGAAAAGGAAGAGACAAGAGTTAGAAATTGGGGAGTTTCCCATCTACCGTTTTTGCTCTGGAGGTGGTGGAGGGCGATACATCGGGTGATCCTCTCCTCTTACCACCCAGGGTTTAAAAATGTACCTGCACTCAACATCCTCAAATACCCGAGATCAAAACACCATGATAAAACACAAAACAACTGAAATTACACCAAAAACAAATGGGTTGCCTCCCATTCAACGCTATTTTTAAGGTCCTATTGCCGGACCGAACTTACTTACTTTCATGAACGAAAACTATGTTACCTCCTTTGTCCTCATAGGACCAACAGATACCCGATTTGTGCTTACGTAGCACTTTAAGGAGTCTATCTAATTGATCATGAGATAAAGAAGAAAAAACAATAACAGGGTACCTTTCATTATCTTCCAAGTATGAGTACATAAGGTGGTCCGGTAATGGCTTCAATTCCTTTTTAGCTTCCAATGGTGGGGCTTTGTCGAACATCGCCTCAAAAGGCTTCTCCTCCAAGTGCAATTCTTTTTCTTCCCCCACTTGCGTCACCTCCCTCTGCTTCAATTCTTCACTATTGAGTGTGTCATCAGCGCAAAGATCGATCATATCAATAAAATGATAACTCTTATCCCCCATCAGATATTTCATTGCCTCATAAAGAGCAATTTTTATCTCTTGATCATCCACCTTCACCGTGATTTTTCCATTTGCCACATCTAAGACCATCCCAGTAGTAGCCAAGAAAGGTCTTCCCAAGATTAAGGGCACATGCTCATCCTCTTCCATTTCAAGGACTACAAAGTCAGCTGGAAAGACATGACCATCCACTTTCACGAGAACATCTTCCACTACGCCTTGAGGTCGAGTGATAGACCTATCGGCTTGTTGAAGAGTCATCATAGTCGGTTCCAGTTCTCCACAGTTCAGCTTCTTGAATAATGATAAGGGCATAAGGTTGATACTATCCCCTAAATCACACAAAGCTCCCTTCTTGATTCCATTCCCAATGTCAAAGAATAGTGAAGCTGCCCGGATCTTTCAACTTTGGAGGAAGTGCCTTGTGCACCATTGCACTCACTTCGTGGTTCAACTGAACGAGCTCAGGTTCATCGACTCTCCTCCTTTTGGCAATTAGATCTTTCAAGAACTTTGCATAGTTCGGCATCTGTTCCAATGCATCATAAAAAGGTATGTTTATGTGCATTTTCTTGAATACCTCCAAAAACTTAGCAAACTTCTCGTTTAACTTCTTCTTCATAAACTTTTGAGGATAAGGAACAGGAACCACAGATTTAGGCACCCCCCATTCATCCCGTTCAGTTTCTTTCACCTTGAGCCTTTTTTCTCTCGAAGTCTTCCACTTTGGTACCCTTTCTTCATCAACACACCCTTCTTCCCCTTTTTCTTTCCCTTTTTCTAGCTTTCCACTGTCTACCTCTTCCACTGGTTCATCGTCTTCCACCTATTTTCCCTCACTATCTTCCTCAACTTGCCTATGATTTTCCTCTACCTCAGCCGGTAATGGAGGTCCATCATACTTCTTCCCACTTCTAAGCTCAATAGCTTTGCAATGTTCCTTCGAATTCACTTCGGGCATAGATGGGAATTTGCCCGTCTCTCTACCTATTGACTTCGCTATCTGTCCCATCTGATATTCAAGCGCATTAAATCGCCTGTTGTTTTCTTGCTGTATCCTCTGGAAATCTTGCTCTCTCCTCCCGTTCTTCTTATTCGCCTCTTTCTGATCAAATTCAAGAGAAGATAATCTCTTTTTCACCTCCTCACCTTGTTGCACAAGAAGTTGCAACATCTCAGCAACCGATGTTTCGCCTTCTCCACCAGGAGGCTTTGAACCCGGATCAACACCAGGTGGAACAGTGATTTCAGCCTTTGGATTTCCATAGGAAAAATTCTCGTTCTTTCTCCACTGATTCGGATAGGATGTAGAACCCCCTTGATAGTTTGAATTGTTTTGCCATTGGTTCTGTGAAGGTGATGGACCCTGAGGCGTAAAAGGTTGACCAGAGGTAGGTCGCCCTTGCTGATAATTTCCCTGTTGGTACCCCTGCTGGTTGTAATTCGGCCTCCCCATATAGTTGGCCTCTTCCTGCTGAAATACCGACTGGTCCATAAACTCATTCGCCTCGTTGCTTCCTCCCCCAAACTGTTGGATAACTTGAATATTGGTGATTTTCTCCATCATAACCATCAACAGCTTCTGAGTTCCAATGTTGTCTTCCATCTAATTCACACTCTGACGTGATTGATCAGCATTCCATTCCCCAACATTTTTAACTCCTTCCACAATTTCTCTACACTCCCGAGCACTCTTATTTAGAAAACCACCACCTGCACAAGCATCGAGGTGTTTTTGCTCATTGTAATGGATTCCACAGTAAAATTAGGCCACTGTATCTTGCTCACTGAACCCATGCTGCAGACACTCAATCAACAAGTTACAGTATCGCTCCCATGCTTGACTGAGACCCTCATTTGGTTTTTGACGGAATGTAGATATCTCAGTTCTTGCCTTCATTGTTCTGGATGAAGGATAAAAAAGCTCCAAAAATGCTCTCTCCATTTGAGCCCAAGTGGTGATACTTCCTCGTGGAATTGTGTTATCGAACCAATCCTTAGCTATCCCGGTCAGTGAGAACGGAAACAACCTGAGCTTCTTTGCATCCTACGACATCCCGTTGTAGTCAAATGTCAAAGCAATCATCAAGAAATTTTGGAGATGAGTGTTTGGATTATCTCTCCCAACCTCTCATCGGAATTGAGAATCAAGGAGCATCTTAAGGATCCCCGGAGAAATTGAGAAGTTGTTAGTTTCCACCCTTGGCAAAGCCACTCCATCATAATGTCTTTGAGGTTAAGCCTCAAACATCCCTCGGATAGCCATCTCAGGATTCCCTCACCTAGGGTGGTTTTGTTGGTTTTGGTAAAGAGGGTTGTAGTGTGGGTTATAGTTTGGGTTTGGTTGGTGGTTTTGGTTCTGCTGGTTTTGGTAAGGTGGATTTTGGTAAGGTTGGTTGTTGTATGGATGATTAAGGTTTTGGAAGTTTTGATTTTGGTTAGGGAATTGGTTTTGCTGGTTTGGTTGGTTGGGATACTGCGGTTGGTTTTGGGGGTATGGTTGGTTTTGCTGTGGGTTCGGGTTATTAATCCCTTCTGGTTGCAACTGATTCTCTCTGTTCCCTCCATTTCCATCCACATTCAACCCGTCATTCCCTACCACAACCATTCTCCTCTGAAAAGCTCGATTCCTTCTTGCTATAGCTTCAGGGTCTAGTTCAGTTCGATCAACGCTCGTTTCTCCTTTTGAGCGTGTTCTCATAAACCTGAAAACTCAAGCAAAGAAATCAACTGCAACTAGCACAAGAATATAGTAAAAACAAAAAAGAAAACACCCACTACTAGCTACTAATCTATTTCCAAGCTTTACACAAAGCGCATACGTCACATCCCCGGCAACGGCGCCATTGACTTTGTCGTAAAATGTTATATTCTTAACTAGCAGTTACCCCACAAGAGTATGGGATCACTGTAGCAAGGGTAAGTATTTAGACCAAGTAGTATCGAACCCAAAGAAAGTTTCGTATGCGTGTAAATCCCTAGAAATCTATGCTTTGTAACTAATATGGGTGCAATTTGATAGTTCTATTTCACTTCTATTGAATTAACAGAAAATCATCAAATGACAAAGATTACTCTAACTTCAGATGAAGTGCAAATATTGGAGAATATTGCTTTGGATAGGAATCCCTACGTATACTATTGGAATTGGTTTGACGACAAAGACTATCATGGTGTTCAAAAGAATAACCCTAAGTGTACTGAAACTAGAAATCAACTTCCCTAATCCCGTACTAAATAAGATACAGCAAAATCTCATTTTTTATTCCCGACTACTCAACTAATACCCTCTTTACCTCACTCACCAAATAACCAAGTTATTAAGATTGTGCTTAACTGCTAAACCCCTTATTCAAGTTGGGCGATTCGGCCGTCCTCCCTAAATGAACCGGTATATTACCAACCCCGTCACAAACCCTCTCTTCAAGCCTATTCGTTGGAAAAGAGTGATTCGGTCGTCCTCTCTTTAACAACTTTGGTACTCAATTCAATGGTTTTTATTGGATTGGTTATTCCACTTAGCAATTTAAGAAGATTATTCAATTTACACCTCGAATCATCCTAATCGCCTAACCAATTCACTATTTCTACGCAATCATCCTATCCAAAGCAATCAAAAGTTTAGCCTAACATCTTGATCATCAAATCACAAATAACCAACAAAATCATAGAACTCATTAAGAAAGAATGCATAATCCAAATCAACAATGGGTAATCAATTGAATTCAAATAACACAAAGAGTATTGGATAGGAAATTCAAATAAACCCTAAATTGTTCTTCAAAAGTAAAAACTGAGAATTTAGACAAATCAAAATCAGGAAATCTAGAATGTAAACCAGTAAAGTTGTGAATCGAATCGTGTTTCTCGTGGATGAATTCCTCTCTTTCTTCCCTGAACCCTAGGTACTTTTCCCCTTCTCCTCTATATCTAACCTTTGTCATTTTTCTTCTAAAAAAACCGCCCTCCTATAATTTTTCCCGTCTGCCTTATATATCCTGCTTAATCAGACCGCTCGAGCAGGTCTTTTGGTCGAGCAGTATCGCTCGACCACTTAGTTTGGTCGAGCGCTTCTACATCACTGGATTCCCTTGCGCTCGAGCACCTTCCTTGGTCGAGCGGTTTCGCTCGACCACACCTGGTCGAGCGCCGATTGCTCCCTGCACTTGTGCCCGCTCGACCGCATTGGTCGAGCTCTAGGTGCTCGACCTCATCCTTCTATCACCTTTCTTCACTCCAACTAATACTTTTCAGTATTTCTTTCATATCTTTTCAACCGGGAGTCCGATTCATGCACCGCGAAGTCTCACGAGCTCCATTTTCAGTCCTCTTTCCTCTTATACAAACCAAAGAAGCAAATTAGTGATTTTATACAGATTATGCTCAATCACCACAAGAATATCACTAAAAATACTCAAAACATGGCTAAAACTCGCTCGTAACTCACTCAATTTCACCTCTAATCAGATCTGCAGACCTTGCTTTCCTTGGTCGGGCTGGTTTCCTGGCGGTGGTGCTTGTCGCTGGTTTTGCTGCTGTCTTGGCTTAACAAACCTTTCCGATTTCCCTTCTTCATACAACTTCCAGAGCTCCCTTTGTAGGTCGCGACAATGCTCAGTGGTATGCCAATGGAGTTGTGGTAATCACAAAACTTCTTCGGGTTGAGTTTGGAGGTGTCCTGGTACATTTCTTGGGGTGGAGGGATCTGTTGTCTGCCCCTAATCGCCTGGAAGATCTGGGTTGCATTCATGGTAAGTTTTTCTAAGAGCTTTACCTCTAGGGAGTTCTCGATCGGCTTGAAAGTCCCTGGAGGTCGGTAGTTCGTGGACCCGGGTCTTCTATAAGGTTTCTCGGATTTTAGATCAGGCTTTTTGACTTCGACCTTCACCTCGCTTGGTCGTTGCTCGCCCAATCTTGAGGCCAGTATCTCGGCATTGGTGATCATAATCCCTGCCCAGTATCGAAAATCGGCGTAGCTTGATGGGTAGTCCCTGTTCATCATTTTCCAAAGTTTGGTTCCCTTTTTCAACCCATGCACTACCCCCAAGACTTTGGCTTCATCTCCCAGTGGCTCGCCTTCCATAATGAGTTGGTCTATTCGATCAATATATGCTCGGTCCGACTCCTTCTCGAACTGATAGATGTTTTTCGCCAAGCGCTGCTTCGTTCCCTTGTGCGGGGTCAGAGAGGCGAAGTGAGTGAGGAATAATTGAGCCATCTGGTGGAAAGATTCTATGGACGTTGGGGGTAAGGTATTGAACCAACGGTAGGCCTGGTCGCCTAGCGTGAGCGGGAAGAGTCGGCACTGGGTGGCATCGGTCGCGCCCATGGAGTTCATGTAGGATGTGTATTTGCTTACATGATTGATCGGATCGGTGCTGCCGTTATATTGTGTGATAGAGCTGACATTGATCTTGATTTGTACAGGGGCGAGCATGATTGTGGGCGATAATGGCGAAATGGGAATCTTCGTGGTAAGAGGTACTCCCCCTTTGTTTTCTAGTTGTTCTTGGAGATCTTTGATATTCTGAAGAATCGCGGTCATCTGTGGAGATTCGTTCTGTCCTGTGACCTCGTTGTGATGACGGCGAGATGGAGAGTTTCTTTCTTGTCGGCGTGGTGACGGGGTTCGATGACGTCTGCAGGGTGAAGGAGTTCTTTCCACTCTGCGAGGTGAAGGACTTCGTTCGAGCCGATCTTTTGCCGATACTCGTTGTCTGGGTCCGCCTTGGGCCACTAATCCTAAAAATGATCTCTCAGGCTCGGCCCGGTAGCGCTGTGTTGGCCTGGGTTGATCTCGCTGGGGTCCGCGACCCCGGTGCGGGCCGCTATTGAAACCTTCTGAGAATAAATGTTTGTGGATGAGATTTGGCCCTTCGTTCGGATTACGTCGATAGACTGGAGTACATTGTGTCCCTCGAGAGTTGTCTTCCTGACTTCCCTCGTGGCGAGGTTCCTCATGGCGAGGTTCCTCGCAGCGAGGGACCTCCGAGGTCCCTCATGGCGAGGTCCCTCGTAGTTGGCTCTTTCCTTGTAAGACTCTTCGCGGTGGGACTCCTCGCGCCTCTGGCCTTTGCCCTTGCTTTGGGCCTTCCGGTTCAGGTTGTGGCGTAGGTCGCCATCCCGGGATCAGTGCCGGACTTTTCCTTGGCCAGAAACTTCTGCGATAACTTCATCGATTTCTTTTGGGGTACGGATCTGCTCGAGCTTTTGAGCAACCCCGGTGGTGGGTCCCCCAGCCTTGCAGTTGCTAACGGTCGGGCCGCTAGCCCTTGCTCAATCGGAGCAACATGAAACCGAAACGACTTTCCTCTTGGTGATGAGAGTTGCTTGAGACATGGTTGAGTGGTTTTTTGAGAGATTTGGGCGTATGAGATGGGTTTGTATCGAAGATTCGTGAGGAATACTCCAATGAGAAAGCACTAAGAATTTAGCTCGATATTTCTTAAAGAGTACCTTCCTTCTAGCGCCAATTGTTGTGTAATAAAATATGAGGATTATGTATTAAGATGTGGCTTAATGATCTTAGTGACACAAACAATAAATGTGTAAGGTGGATTGCATTTATGTTATATGATTGCTTGAGAGAATAAGTGTTGAGTAATAAATTTGCAAGATGTTTGGTATGGTATTCATTTCTCTTTTTCTTCTTGGTCATAAATGACCCATATTTATAGTATTTGGGAGAGTGGAGTTCACTCTCCTGAATTACAAGTACAAGTAGCCGGAAATAGCTCTGCGAAACATTAAATGCTACATGATTGATGTGACCTAGAGGTCGCTGGGAGGTCGCTCGAGGTATTAAGAGCTCGCGCACCTAGCTGGGACGTCGCCCGAGACAAATCCGGATTTGCAGGGATTTAGCCGTCTAACTACTCCTAGCTACTCATCATTACCGTCCTTTACTGACACATCTCTGATTAAGGTCATTCTTAGGTAAGGTTCTGGTCTTTTTCTACTTTGCCACCACGGGTCCCATCTCAATTAATGCTCCGTACTTGTGTCAGTATGCGACCTGCGAGGTGCTTCGAGGACGTATACCCGTGCTCGGTGAGCCTATGCTTCCATTTCCTCAGATGGGTGTCATACTTGTGCAAAACTTGGTCCGGTCCTCCTCTATTTCTTTCTAGGTCGGGCCCGACCTCGCGTTATATGCCCACAACAGTACAACCCCCGACATTCAGTACAAGAATATATTAATTTCCTATAATTGACACTTTCATACTATAATTTGCATTTAAAAAGCCTTCATCCGTAAGCATAATTAATTGCTTCATTCACATAATGATTATTGCAATTAACCAACAAATTTCTTTCGCTTCTTGATTATCAAGTCGAGATCTCCTCAATTTCAGGTGCAGCATGGAAATCTAATTTTTCGGATCAAGAATTTACTTGAGTTTTTAATTCAAGTAAGATTGTGTATGGAATTATATGAGGTATCAAATGTATTTTATGTGTTATTGGTCTACTCAAAATCACTAAATAGTGACACTTCGTATACTACACAATATTACTTTTATATACTAAACAATGATACAACATTGAAAGAATTTCGTCTCATCTAAAAGTCCGAACTTGTAGTGAGGTGCGGAATTAATTCGTTACGAATTTCGTTTCGTTTATTTAATTTCCCTCTAACACCCCCCCTTACTCGTGGGCTGAGGGAGGAGGCCCAACGAATTTCGTTTTGTTTATTTAATTTTCCTCAACACTCCCCCTCACTCGTGGGCTGAATTATTAACATTTCGTCTCACCATGAGACGGTCTCACACAAGAGTGCCTCATTTTTAAATAGGTTAAATGCTTTTCATGAGAATCGAACCCAGGATCTGGGCTGAGCCAGAGGCTCTGATACCATGAAAGAATTTCATCTCATCTAAAAGTTTGAACTTGTAGTGGAATGCGAAATTAATTCATTTATTTAATTTTCATCAACAAAAGTTAATCATAAAACTCTTATCAACCAACATCGTAGAAGTTTTTGTCCACATTAGTTTTAAATATCTTAGTCAGACAGTTGTTTGGAATGAGACAATTCTTCAATGGATTTTAGATCCATCATTCTCAAATATTTGGAATCCATATATATTTTGACAAAGTATAGTGTGAACAAGTTTTACGGTGAAACTGGTTAAGGAGTGTAACTTTTATTACTAAAAAGTGTGACTTTTTACTGTAAAGGGTGTGACGTTTTACTATAAAGAGTATTACTTATAAAAGTGAAGAATGTGACTTATATTATATCAAAGAGTGTCGTAGTAATAACTGAAGGGTGTGACTTATATTATTAAAGGATGTGACTTATATTACTAAAAAGTATGTTTATAAAAAAAAATCAGTTTCACGGTAAACAAGTTTCACAGCATACCAACTCATATATTTTATGTCTCTCATTCAAAACATAACTGTACAAAATTATTATTATTTGACTTTTTTTAATTATAAAATAAAAATTATCCAAGAAATGAAGGTTCCCACCCATTAAACCAAATTATGATCATCAACAGATAAATCACACTCTTCACTTTTATCTTTAATGAGAGTGCTCCGAATCCGACGAAGATTACTAATGAGATTAAAGCTAGAGTGTGGTCATGGATCATAGTTAAAAGAAAGGTGTCGGTTGACCACCCATCTTCGGTGTGGTTCTCCGATCCAAGACTATGTATCACATTATTAGGATGAGCCAGTTTCGGGAGTCATTGTTCAATTAGTTCAATTTGGATTCTTATCATTGTCATTGTATATGGGTTGAAGTACCCCTTGTACTTCAAATCATTTATATATATGTTTGCTTGTCTGATAAAAAAAATGATCATCAACAGATACATCATACATTAATCATGAATTAATAGTGATTATTTTGGTAATTAGGTTAGAGATGAAGAGTTTCCAATTAAGTTGAGTGAAGCCTACCTCACATAATTCACATGTGAATGAGAAGGCAAAGGCATTTAGAATTGTATAATACCACGTAGCTCAACATTCCATGTGGTATTTATTTCAATTGTCACAGTGAAAGCTACTTACCATTACTCCTATATATCTTCAACTAATTCAGTTGTCATAAAATATATAATTAAATGAGTTAACATTTATGTGAACTATGTCTATATATGACTCTATCACTGTTATGTACAAAAATTATCATGATTATGCACATAAATTTTCACTGTTTAAGAATATAAAGTAATTTTAATAAATGATAGTTTTTATATAATAGTAATATTTTTTATGCATAACAGTGATAATTTTTATAAGTAATAGTGATACTAAAAAAATTGAGTTCATTATGAACGTAGTTTCATACAGTTTTTGTCTAATTAAATATATGGACTGCCATTTTGGTCATCACCTATTCTTTCGACTACTCTTTCTCATGGGCCTGCCGTACAATGTATATCCACCATCATATATATCTAGTATTATTAATTTATATAAATACATATAGGAAGTAGGAACAAGTCCAATGCAGCTATCCTATTTTTGCAGCTTCATTCTTGACTGTTTGGATATTGTGACCAATTTAATCGGACAATAGAGAGCATGCAAATATGCAAAACCATTTTTTTTTTATGCGAATGTTTTATTTGGGTTAAATGAAAGTCATTACTTAGCAAAATAATGTCACCATGCCCTTAAACCAAACATCGACTCTCTATGTTGCCCTGTCTTTTAACTCTTTGAATCCCATCAAAATATGCCTTTATTTGTATGTGTTTATATTTTAACTATTAAGCACATATATCAAATGTTTTCGTGGTATCTGATTTAGTTCCATAGGTATTTTATGCATTTTGTGTGTTGTATTTATTAGAAACCTATAGATATGAATTAATTTCACACCGTTCTATAAGCTTAGATTTTGAAATGAGATGAAATTATTTCATGATATTAGAGCCTATAGACTCATGCCCACGTCTTGGGTTCAAATCACGTTGACAACAACTCTACCCACATTAAATTGTACCCTTATTGGATCGCCCCAAATCTCCCATGATGAAGTTCACAGCGCGCTCAAAGGACAATACAACTCACGAGTAAGGGAGAATATTAGGAAACTATATAAATAAATTAATTGCACACCTCTCTATAATTTCGTACTTTTAGATAAAATCCTCAAATCTCACTAACAACAACTCTACTCACATTAAATTATACGTTTGTTGGGTCTCCTTGGTCCTTCTCATGATGGAGTTGACAAACCAAAAGGACAATCCAACCTACAAGAGTGAAGGAGAATATTATAAAACTATATAAATGAATTAATTTCACACATTTTTATAAGTTCGTACTTATATGATATCTCACAAGTGAAAGAGAGTATTAGGAAACTAGTGAGAGAGAATATTAGGAAATTATATAAATGAATTAATTTCACACCTCTCTATAAGTTCTATATTTTAAATGATATGAAATTATTTCAATATTTTCTTCAATAGGATAACTCAGGAATGTAATATAACTCAAATTTTACACGATGTAATTGTTGTGGTATGTGCGTGTGAGGGTTTGATCTTTAAAGGCAAAATGCCCTTCTAACCCTTTTTTTTTTCTTAACCAAATTACACCCATACTTTTTATTTTTTCAAATCAGATCTAGCACATTTTTTTTAACCAAATTATATCCATACTTTTCACATTCTATCAAATTTAACACATCCATACTTTTAATAAATATAATCAAATTAGTTAAATATGTTTAATTAAAAATTTTAATTTAATATTTATAAATCTAAAATTTAAAAAAAATTGAGAATTTAAAAATTATCTAAAATTATTGAGTTAAAAGAGGATTTATAAAATATATAATTTTTAAGTACTAATGAATAACAATTAAAATGTGTTGTATAATTTTTTATATAATGAAGAAGTAGAATAGTTCAAGTAGTTAGAACACCACTATATATATCCTAAGAGCACCACTATAATATGAAAATGTAAAAAATATGGGTAAAATTTGATTAAAAGAAAAAAATATGTGTTAGATTGGATGAAAAATGAAAAAAATATGATATAAGTTGATTAAGTAAAAAGGTGTGGACAATTTTCATGAAATATAAAAAAACATGGAATAATTTTATTTTATTTTTTGACAGGAAAAATATGGAATAAAATTGATAATTTGGCCTTAATAAAATTAGAATCCTTTGACTAGCGTCAAGCTAAATTCGTAAAATAAGATTCTAGTATATTTAATTTGACCGCTTAAAATGGTCATCTAAAGTGAGACGATCTCACTTGCAACATATATATTAGTAAAGTTAGAATTTGAATTCATTGTTTTCTAGATGCGATATTATAAAAATTGACTATATAACTTCCTATAAAATTAATTGGAGTTTGAAATTCGCAAAATGATTTTTGGCCAAGGTTATTAACACCCCATTTTTTAGGAAATACACCACCTTGATAAGTTTACTTTTCACAAGATTAATACACCACCAAGAAACTTATTGAACTACTCTTCTACCTTTTAATCCTTCATTCAATCTGCAATTAAAAAAAAAAAACATACACTCCCACATAGAGAATATATCGTTCTCATCTCTTAACCTACTCAACCCTCCGGCACCATCGTCGCTGTCACCATAAAATTCTGCTCGTGTCCCTTCCACCCAAACAATGACAAGAGGTTAGGTTTTAGTTTTTTATTATTAGAAAGGTTTAGGGTATTAAAATTTTTTATGTCCAAATGTATATATGGGTTTTGCTTAAAACGAATGAACTCAATTCAAATATCCATTAAGTAAACGAATTTCAAAATTTAAGAATTCGGAACTGGTTTCCAAATATTTTTATCGATTTTGGTTTTTATTTTTTGAAAACTCCATTATTTTCCCTTTTTTTTTTTTTTTTTTGAAATTGTCAAAGATGTTAGAAAAAAATTTTTAAAAAATATTTTGAAGAAAATTGAGAGTTTTCCGAAATCTATTTAAAATTTTGAATTTTTTTTTCCGAAATGTTAACAAAATTTTGAAAACCAGGTGCAAACTTTTTCAGTACGGGTGATTAAAAATCAAGCTCGCGAAGTCATAACTAAAACACGGGCACCCTTGATTTTGACCGTAAAAATTGTAGTGCAACACATGTTTTAGAGAAACGGTTCGAATTCTATAAGTATAAGGGGGAGTATGAGGTCACAATAAATAAAGAGAAAAGAAAGAGTATTTTTAACATTTTATTTGTATATGAAAATTATAAATTGGATGAGTGGTGCATTTAATAATAATGGGGTACTAATAAACTGGGCCATGATTTTTTAGTGTGTGCGAATATAGAATCTGGGCCAATGATTTGACCCATAATGTACGATTATAGAATGGCTCAGGTTATTAGCACCCCCGTTTTTAGGAACTACTACTCCGTGATGAATTCACCTATCTCAAATTAGGACACCCCACCACACTCCCTAAATTACCCCTATTTCTTCATAACCCTTTAACTAGACTTGCCCATCCTAACCAGGGTTTGATTCGAACCGCCTGGTTTCCAAAAAAAGGAATTTTTAGAATTGTTACATCTGTTCCGTTCCGGCGGTTTTTTTCGGTTCCAACCTGTTCCAAATTCCCAATATTTTTATTATTTTCCCTTTTAAAAAAAAATAAATTGAAGTAAATTTAAAGAAGATGAAGCAAAATCTTATGTTATTAAACATACAAAATTACAAACAAATAACAAACAACTCAAAAAATTTACAACTTACAACTTAAAAGTTACAATTTACAAGTAATTTATAATTTAAACAATAAACATGCTAAATTGCTAATGTGGTAAATTACAACTTAATGCTAAACATGCTAAACATACAATTTACAAGTAATTTACAATTTAAACATTAAACAATAATTTAATACATTACAAAATTACAATTTACAATTTACAACTTAAAAGTTACAACTTACAAGTAACTAAATTGCTAATGCTACAAATACAAGTGTACAACTTATAATTACAATTAAAAAAAAATTACAAATAATGAAAAGAGGATAAAAAAAAAAAGGGCTTGGGCATAATTTTAAATTTTAAACTTAGAAAATTCTAAGTTAAAACTTAAAATTATGTTGCCTACGATCCCGATTAGAATCAAAGCCCACGTAGTTCTCTTATCTTGTTTTCTTACCTCAAGACTTAAATCTTAAGAAGATTTAAGCTTCACTTTCGTTTTCCGGTTGTGTCGTCGATCACACTATCTTCGCTAGAATCCGCTTAAGAAACCCAATCATCAAGTAAACATTGGTTTTCCAAGTGCTCAACCGTCAATCTTGAACGCTTTTCATTCAAGATATGTCCACCAAGCTAAATGCTCGTTAAATCTAAATCATCATACTCAACACCGGATAAGCATCTAATCTCCTCGACCACCACTTTAAAATATCAAAATTTTTCTAATTCTCCTGTTGATACTCAAAAGAAGGTGTATTTAAAAATTTTCAATTTCTAAGAAAACATTTGATTGTGTTATTTTTGTTGATATCGTTTTTAGAAAAATTATCTAAACGGAAAATTTACCAAAAAGACCACGACCAAGGGATTGAGTACCACCACGTCCACTACTAGTAGTACTAGTAGCACCACGAACACTAGTAGAATCACCACTAGTAGGATCAAATTGAATTTTATATTCTCTAAAAACATCCATAAGAACTTGTTTAGATTTTTGGACAACTACAATAGGAGAAGGGGTTTATCATCCAGTAATAGGAAATAAAGCATCATAATATATAGAAATTAATTCTTGCACTCCATCTACTCTTACTCTAGGATCAAGTATTTTAGCAATTATAAACACATCGAATATATAAAAAAATTTCATCCATTTGACTTTCATTGAACTAATATCATTATATAATATTTCATTTGGATCACTACAATCTAAAGTAATTGCAACTATAACACATTGATCTAAAGCAAGAATAGAAGTAGGATAATATGTACCGGATAATTGTGTAGTAGCTTCATTAAAAACTTGCAACATCTCACATAAAAGTAGCACATGAATCCCATTGACTAGGAAATAAAGTAATACCACATTGTTCTTGTGCAAAAAAAATTACATAATGCATTTCTATACTCATAAGATGCACTTAACATTTTATAAGTTGAGTTCCATCTAGTAGCAACATCAAGTGAAAACTTTTTAGGATAAGTTTATTAACTACACAAAAACTTTTCCATCTTTTTAAAACTTTTTGATGTCTAACCAAATAACCAAGTTGTTTAATAGGAGCAACATGCGTTTTTAAAGAAGATAAACCGTCTTGAACACACAAATTTAAAATATGACAAAAACATCTTACATGAAAAAATCTACCACCAATTGATGGTTGACAAATTGCAATAAGTTCATCTAAACTAGCAGATTAAGACTTGCATTTATCAAATGAAATTGAAAATATTTTTTTGTAAGAATGTTGTACTCTTGCAAAACCGCATTTAATTTTTAGAGCAATATTTGCTCTTCAAACTCTATATATGCAATTAAACGTTTTTGAATTGTCCACGATCATCAATCCAATGACAAGTAATGCCCATATAATTATGCTCTTGAAAATGATCACTCCAAATATCCCATATAGAAATTTTTTTGAGTTAATCTAGAAAACATGATAGTCATTTCATCTCTTATTTCTTTAGCCATTTTATCAATTTCACAAGTAATAGAAGATCGTGAAATTTTTTTTTTTTGTCCCACCCATTTTTCAAAAACGAAGATCATTTGCAAAAAACGAAAAGGAAGATGTTTAGAACAAATAAGTTTAGCTAATTCTCTTCTAAAGAACTTTAACATTATATCTAAATAAACTAGTAGGATTACTTACTTCACCACCTTCGAAGGCACGCAGTGAATCCACGTAGTTGCGTTTAAGATGTAGTCATTCCCAAGACTTCTTTATGTTTTACCAACAAGTGTTTTTTAAATGTTCCATATCCACCACCTTTCTCAAAATGATAAACCCTAGTGCAATAGTTAAAATGAACTTTAAATATATTTACCTCATCGGTTGCCACTTTTTTTGAAGTGAATGGTGAATATTTTGGATGCAAGAAACATTTTATTTCTCCCGCCTTGAGGTGGAATGGCCTCCTCCTCCTCCTCCACACTTTCTTCGTTTCCATGACCATGAGGACCATGACCATGAGTACTTTCGAGTACCACCACGAGGTTGTTGAAATTCTTCATTTGAAAAAAGTGGCATCCGCATAACCAAGGACCAAGACTCATCTATTTCCTCCACACTCCATGGAATATTGAATTGTTCAAGAGGAGGAAAGAGGTGGAGGAAAATTGGAAGTCATCGGACTCTTTCCTTTTCCTCCTCTAGAAGATGATGATTCTCTCCATTTTATTTTATGTAATATAAAATATAAAGTAAAGTAAAGTGTATATAATAATAATATAAACTATATACTATAATGTATAAAATATATCAATATAGATAATATATGAAGTATGAATTATGAACTTTAATGAAGCTTATAATTTATAAAGTTAGAACTTAGAACTTAGAACTTAGAACAAGAGAATTAGAGATGAAGAAGAATTGATCAATTTGGATCAAGTTGGTGCAAGAAAATGAATACAAATGGGGGGTATTTATAGAGTTTGAGAAAATAAAAAAAAAAAAAAAAAATCGGTAACTTTCATTTAAATCTCGATCATTGGATCAAAAAAACGATAACATTTGACTCAATCTCAACCATTGAAAAAAAAAAAAATGGAAAAACCGGGCGGAACCGGGCGGTTCAAGTTTTTCGGGCGGTTCCAACGGGTCAAAATCGCCCAACAGAAACCGACGGTTCACGGTTGGAACCGTGGAACCGCCGTTCCAACGGTTCATATTTCAGAATTTTTAAAGCCGCGGAATCTTCTTTTACGGTTTCTTATGAATTTGAACAAGAAGTTCTTCACGGTTCCGGTTTATCCGGTTCGGTTCTGGTGAACCGATTCCCTTTTTACCTTTAACCCTCGATCTGCATTACTCTGCAAAAAGAATTCCGCCCACCGCTCTTCACCTCTGCCAACCGCCAACCGCTCTGCAGTTGTTTTTCCAAAACTTGCTAGTCCCGTCATCCGCTGCTGCCACCACCACCGCCTGGGCGCCGCCATCATCTACACCCCTAATAGAAGTTCGAAAAACTTGCTGCTCCCGTCATCCGCTACCGCCGTCGCCGCTGCTTTGCGCACACCTCTGCCTCCATCACCACTGCTGGTGGAGAAATGCTCTTTATTTGTGGGTAATTGTAGATTGGGCCTCAATTGGTAGTTGTATTTAGAAACAGAATGCAGCCTTCTCTTTTTGACAAGAAGATTGTTGGTGTATGCTGGTGAGATTTTTTTATGATTTTTATTGCTCTGCAGTTGTTTTCCAAACAAAATTTCTGAATTAAAAAACTGTAGGAAAAAGAGAGAGTAGTTCTTCCCCACCAAAATAAATGGAACACATAATAATAATAATAATAATAATAATAATAATAATAATAATAATAGGAAGAAATATTTAAAAACAAAAATACCAGAAAAACAATTACTTCTCCAGCAGCAATGGAGACTTTTCAGGTCTGGGGTGTATGCCATCAAAACAGAGAAAAGAAGATAAAAGGTTAATTTTGTCCTTTTAACTCCATATTAAAATAACAAAATTGATAACAAAATTGATTGGGTGGTGTATTTCCTAAAAAGAGTGGTGCTAATAACCTGACCCATATAGAATCTGGGCCAATGATTTGACCCAATCTTACAAAAAGGCCCACAAGAAATGGGCCAATTTGAGCCCATAAGGGATAGTTCTGACCACAAAACCCTAGGTTAAAGCCTCGTCTTGTTTCAAAGCTGAAACGCCCCAAGAGAACTGAGCTTTTGAAGAACAGCGGCTATTCGTCGGCGATCTGCTTAAACGACACCGTAATTTCTCGTCTTCTCTCTTTATCATACTGTATAATAACTTCGATTACGAGCCTTCGTTGTTCCGTTTTGAAATTGAACCTAACAAGATTAATGTTTTCATAATTTCCATTTACAGGAAAATGGCGGACAAGGCAGTCACCATCAGAACTAGAAAGTTTATGACAAATCGTCTCCTATCCAGGAAACAATTTGTATGTAGCTCTATTTTCTAGTTTTTGTTTTGAAGATTTTACCTACATATATATTCATTCATTCATAATAAAATATGTTTGTGTTTCTGCTCTTTAGGTCATTGATGTGTTGCATCCAGGAAGGGCTAATGTTTCCAAGGTTTGATCTCTTATATTTTTTTACTCTGTTTTTTATGTTGTTAATAATTTCTGACTTTAAAAGTTAATTTTAGTTTTATATTTCCCCACAAAATAGATTCAGTAAGTTTGAGACCGTATTATATGAAAATATGTATATTCAGTAAGTTGAAAGATAATGTTATTTGATATGCTTGATAATCTGTTTTAACTGTATGCACTCTATATTCATCCGTAATGAAAATGGCTGTTCGTTTTTGCATCAAATAATGTATGCCTAATTTATTAGATATGTCTAAGCAAAGCCCTTTTCAGTTTTCTTTGATTTGAAACTTTTCTAGCTAGTAAGGTAAATTGTGGACTGTGTTAAAGCTTTTTTACCTTATTTATCCTTTTCTTGAAGGCTGAATTGAAGGAGAAATTGGCAAGGATGTACGAGGTTAAAGATCCAAATGCTATCTTTGTGTTCAAGTTCAGGACCCACTTTGGTGGAGGCAAATCTACCGGTTTTGGCTTGATATATGATTCTGTCGAGAATGCAAAGAAATTCGAGCCAAAATACAGGCTTATCAGGGTAATTTGTCAATTTGTTTTTCTATATGTTTGTTCATTGCTTTATGAAATGATTTGTAATGACCTATTAATTACTTCCATCTCCAGTTCTCTATTTTTAGCGTTTGTATGTGCATTTATATAATTTCAATGACTTGCATCTCTAGTTTTCTGTTTAGTGTTTGTATATGCATTCATATAATTTCGATGACCTCAGTTTTGCATTTTGTTTTTAATTAAGGTTTCTCGGTGAATATGGTTCAAACAGTGTTTGATTGGATGTTCAGTTGTTTTTGTGCAAATTTATTTTAAACTTCAGTTAGTTTATAGAGTTGCCTAATTAATACTTAGGCTCCATTTGGATGGATGGATTTGAAATTTATGGATTTCATACACAAATCATCACTCTCCAATGGATTTACAAATATTTAGATTCAAGAGTCTAGTTTAAAATAGAGGGATTTCAAATCTTTATAAAAACCCAGTCATTTGAAATCCCCTCATCTCTACCCCTTCCCTCCTCTCCCTCTTCACTCTTTTCCATAAACTCTCAAATCTAAGTATTTGTAAATCAATTGGAGAGTATGATTTGTGTATGAAATCCATGAATTTCCAAATCCATACATCCAAATGGAGCCTTAATGACATTAAAGAATGAGGCCCACAAGGTCTTCAAATGATGCTTGCCATTACTTTGAAGATCGAGTTTACTGATTTATAACCCTACTGTAATATTTTCCATTGTCATCTGATAAAGTCGGATTACAATTTTGGGTCCTTACAATAGGTCAATCAACATTATGTTTGAAAATTGTTGAATATCTGATGTCCTTACAATAGGTCAATCATCTTTCGATATCATGTTATATACTATCTCCGTCCCACAGAAATTTGCACAGTTACTATTTGGTTTGAGTTTTAGCGAGCGAGTTTTTTATTATTATTTGAAGTGATAAAGTAATTTTAAGAAGACGGTATGATAGAGGTGGGGTAAGGTTATCATACCCCACCTTAAAAATCATTTTATTATTTCATTTACTAATAAACAATTCGCTCGCTAAAACACGAGCTAAAAGGCAAACGTGCAAATTTCTGTGAAACGGAGGGAGTATAATTTTCTTTCCACATGTTTATATAAATTTACCGATGAATTTTTCATATGCAGAATGGACTTGATACAAAGATTGAGAAGTCCAGGAAACAAATGAAGGAAAGGAAGAACAGGGCCAAGAAAATCCGTGGTGTTAAGAAGGTATAATTCTTCGAAACTTCCATTTTAGCCTATCAATTTCCTTGCTTGCACTAATCATTCACTCTCTTTACTTTTCAGACTAAGGCTGGGGATGCTGCTAAGGCTGGCAAGAAGAAATGAGCTTCTCAATATTGTACTATTTTGGTTTTGAAATTTCGAGGATCCTCGTATGATTATTATTTTAATTTTGCCTTAGCTTTAATTTAGCTTCTTCTTTAATGTTCAAGTGGAACAATTTTTGTGGATGTTACCAAGGCTTTGAATTTTCTTGCTTAAACATATCTTCATTGCCAGATAAATGTCTTTTCCACAGTATAGTAGTTTGCTTAACAAGAATTATCAGATATAATGATTGATTAGGTGTTTTGTTGCGTTTGGTTCTGTTTGCCGTTTGGGATTGATTTTGTTTGTCCATTTCTTAATTTTGCCTTTCATTTTTTCTTGTTTTATATTTCCTTTTTGAAATTTGAAATTGTTTTGATCTCTATCTTTGTTTAGTGAGGAATCATTGACGAAATTAATTAATTTTGTTCAGGTTGTAATATTATATTTGAAATGATAAAATTTTGAACGTTTTAGTCTATTCAAAAAGATGTTAGAACGGTAGGGTTATTATTTAAATGTTGGAGTTATGGTTGAGAATTTGTTAGTTTAGTTAGAGGTGTTTGCAAATTTTGATGAAAGAGGCAAGAGCACTTACTTTTTAAGTGCTTCTGAGCCGTGCTTATAAGCTGTGAGTAGTTAGTAAAGTTTGCAAATAAATCCTTAATCAATGTTTGTGATGAAGTGTTAGTAGTTTTTCTTAATTTATATGAGCAGATAGTGTATTTGGTAGTTTTAATTTGTGTATATATGTCCGATACTTGAAAATATTACTATTAATCAAGAGCACGTTTTGTGTGCACTGTGCAATTCAAATGTAATTTTGAAACGTTTAACTTGTTTTCTTCAAACCTTCAATTTATGTACATTGAAATATTCAACTTGTCCAGTATAAAATAAGTTAAAAGTTTTAGTGTAAACAATTTGAATATTTTTAGAAAATAAGTTGCACATTTATAAAACGTACTTAGTACGTAATCAAAACAAAACAAAAAAAGTGTTAAATTTATGAAACTTCAAAATTATCTTTTGTTGTAAAAAAATTAAAAAATGAAGATTGAGATTAAATTAAAAAAATCCAAGTGAAATGGGCAGTTCAAAATCGGAACAGCTGATTCAAAAGTCGAACCTTGACCAAATTTCTACTCACTAGATTTCAGTTCGTAGGGTTTGGTTTTTCAAATTGATGGTTTCTAACCATTACGAACCTCTGAATTAATTGATAATAACTCAAAGCCATATGCAAGGTTTTATTTAAGGCTTAATTGCGAATAAAATCACGACCTTTTTTAAAATTGCATTTTAATCTAAACCTTTTAATTTTGGCAAATAAAACCTGACTTTTACACTCTTTTGCGAATATAACATGCGGGCAGTACACCTCCTACTCGTGAGTGACGTGGCGTCCAGCTTGGAAAATAAAATGACGTCGTTCACTTAAATAAATAAAACAACGTATTTTGCCTATTAACATTGAAAGTTGAAATTGACGCTTGATCTCACTGGTGTGAGGAAGAAGAAAGAAAAACGTGAATCTTTTTTCGTTTCTCCAAAGAATAGTTGTTCCCCCTTTTTATTCACAACTCCCTTTCACCACTCCAAAGGTGGTCACAGGGGGCTTCGGCGCTGGGGTGTTGGAGCAATTTTTTTGACTTTACGCAGAGGTGGTCCGTCCATCTTGGTTCGAGATGGCTGACAGACCCTCCACTTGTTTTTAAAGATTGTGGTCGGCTTTGGTTTAATATATTAGGGTTTATGCAATTATTAAAAAGTACAATGTTGTTTTGTAATTTTACGTGCTTTTTGTCACACAATTGTACAATTTGATTTTGAAAAAGAAGCTTCAAGAATAATTATACGTTTAAATTATGAGATTATTTTCTTCATTATGTATGGTTTCGACATTCAATAGAAAATTCATTTCTATTTTTTCAATTTTTTTCACTTTCTTGCCTTTTCCATGTTTCTTTTAATAAATTCGGGTTTGGCTTAATACGTAGTTTATACCAAATAGAATATTTTTTTTTTTTCGAGTTTAGGCCAAATAGATGATGACATAGTGAAAAAATTCAAGCTGGACGCCATGTCACTCACGGGCTGGAGGTGCACTGCCCGCAGGTTACATTCGCAAAAGAGTGTAAAAGTCAGGTTTTATTTGCTAAAATTAAAAGGTTTAGATTAAAATGCAATTTTGGAAAATGTTGTGATTTTATTCGCAATGAAGCCTTTATTTAACTAATAATTTTATTTTTTTGGACAGAAAGGAAATTAGATGCAAGAGGTGCATCTATCGAGTTGGCCATCCACATGACCCGGAGACTCAACCCAACAATGAGGGCTATTAAAATTTCTAGCAGTCCTAGCAAGAATATGTGCCAAATTATTAACATTTCTACTAACCCAATTGATCGAATATGATGGCTGATCTTCCATGTATTTCTTCCCTGTTCGGATGAGATCGCCAAAGGAAGTTTGTCCAAATTATTAGCCCCAGATTTTGAACCCATTTTATAGAGCTTCAACAATGCCCCAGGCTTCACCATCATCAATTCGCAGCAGCCCTTGTCTTACCATTAAATTGCGGCATACAAGAATTTCCCATCATCATCATGTATAATCATACCCACACTAGTCTCCATTGTATCCACAAAAAAAAAACTGTGTCAACATTAATCTTTACGCATGCCACTTCTTGCACATAACCTTATATTCTTCCACTCATCAATGTAGCCAACCACACCCTGAATACTACAGCCAACGTTCGCAGCTTCTTCATTCCAAACCATTGAGTTTCTCGATCTCCATACCGCCCACACAATACCCATTGCACATTCGACATCTTTCGATTCCAGAACGCGAAGGATTTTTAAGAAGAGAGCCATAAGATTTTCCATAAGATCTTTACCTTTCTAGTTTTTCCGCCCTTTTTACTGGACCATTAATTTGATTTTGATGATGATCTCGATTGTTCACTTTTATGATTATGTAATATAAAAATATTTGACTGTAATATTTAATTCTCTTTGTATCTTTTCTTAATCTTTACCTCAAGATTTTCAAAATCAAGGTAAAATCACTCAAGTTACACTATACAACAAATACTTGAGGTGTTACTTCTTATAAAAAATAATGAAAATATTTATGAGACATCCTTATGTATGAGACGTGATACTTTTATATTTTTTGTGATACTTTTAAAAATTAAGTATTATAGGATTGTCTAACCCACATTTTTATGACTTTTATCTCCATATATAACATAGAAACTAGTATTTTTTTTCCAAAAGAAAAGTAATTTGGTTTCCAAGGAAAAAAGTGTTCATTGATGCACGTTTTTCTCCTATAATTTTGCATGTTGATTTAATCACAAAATAATTGATATTTTAATGAAAAGATTTCCTGAATTTTTTATTTTATTTTTTATGTGAAGAGTACATTGTCGTAGAAAATAAAATACAGAAGGATCTCGGTGCTTTATAATTCATTAAATTTCTGTAATTTTTCGAGAGCCAAACCTTATAGGTTCTTGAATGCAAATCCTCTATATTATTAATTGAGAGTTTTTCTTGATGATATGTCAACTCTATATTGATTTAACCTATGTTTCATTCTAGGAGAAGTTTGGTGTACGTATATGTCATTAAAAATAAATCCTACATGTCACTAAAAATAAATTCTATGTGTAATTCTATTTTTGTATATCCTAAACAATCCCTTATCACCTATGTATCTCTCTATATATTAATAGGGAGTTTTTTTTTCCATGATGTGTCAACTCCATGTTAATTTTACTTATGTGTCATTCAATGAAAAATTTGATTACACGTGTCATTTTTATGTGTTATTTTTATAAAATGTGTAATTCATATTTATTATTTTATGTTTTATTTAACTCTATAATATTATTCATTTATATTTTTTTTGGTAATTTTTGTTTGACTTAATTTAAGATAAATAAAACATTCATTCTCAATGTATTTTATCTTGGTGTGAATTATATTCAATTATTAATTTCTTAATAAATAATTTTATTTTACAATTGCTCTTATGTATATCTTAACATATTTTATGTGGAAAAATCCCCTATCCCTCTATATATTAATATGGAGTTTTTTTCATGCTGTGTCAACTCCATGTTAATTTAACTCATGTGTCATTCAATGAAAAAATTGAGTACACATGTCATTTTTCTATTTGGTTCCTATGTGTTATGAAACTTAAAGTTTTTGTATATAATTAATTTCTAATTATTTAGGTATTTAAAATATGTATGAATATTTAACTATATAATATTATTCATTTCTCTTTCTTTCGATAATTTTTGTTTACCTTATTTTAAGATAAATAAAATATTTCATTGTAAATGTATTTTATCTTATTTCAAGGTTTAAGAAAATTTACTAATATACGTCATAAATAATTATTAATTCATATTTAGTGCATTTATGCATATATTTATATATTTAATTATTAAATATATTATTTATTGAAAATATTTGAATTTTTAATTTGAAAATCGCGTAACACGCGGACACTAAACTAGTTGATTGATGAAGTTGCAATCAAATTCTCTGAGTGAATATTAGAAAATAAAAGTTATCAGGTTGCGTTTGGATTTATGGACTTGTGAATATATTTGACGCAGATAATGACAATAAATTTATTGAAAGATTGTTTGAAGAAATATGATATTAAAATCTCGAACTCTTTATATAAACAAATTCTTAAATGGTTAGAGTGAATTTGGAATATACTTTAATTTAAATGTACTTGTTTTTTTTTTAAAATCATGTATCTCAACTCGAGTCTCTTAATGTAAGCACGATTAATGTAAAAAGTTATTGGAAAATATCGGAAATGTGAATTTTTTGGATGAGGAAACAAATTTACTAAAGATATTGAGTTTTTAATTAAAAAAAAGAAGAAGCTATTTTAATGAGACAATTTCTGTTAAATATTTAAATGAAAGTTTAGGCTAAAATGTTAAATTCTATAGTTGTGCGTCATGTTCTGCGACTACTTGAAAATGTTGGGCGTAAAAGTCATATTTCCCCTAAATTTTTGGACTAAAGTGCAAACTATCCCAGTTCAAGCGATTATAAATATTAACCTACGATTTAGGGTTTCGCTTCTCTCACACCCACCGCCACCGGAGCAACCGTCGAAGAAGAAAACATCCTTGCGCTGGTCGATTAGAAGCCCTACAATGGTTCAGTTCTTCATAGATTCCTTGTTTTAGTTTATTTTTCATTCGATTATCATTTGATTCATTTTAATTTTACTTATTTTTTTTGAAAATCTTTCGTGGTGCAGTCTCTCGTAGCAAATGAGGATTTCCAGCACATTCTGCGTGTGCAGAACACCAACGTGGATGGGAAACAGAAGATCATGTTTGCCATGACCTCAATCAAGGGTATCGGCCGCCGTTTTGCCAACATTGTTTGCAAGAAAGCTGATATCGACATGAACAAGAGGTATGATTTGCTATTACCTGTTACTTTTTTTGTTTTTGTAATATTCTACTTGTTTTCAGATTATTTTTATTTCATTGTTCCCTTGTCTATCATAAAACAGAAAATCTGAATGAATTGGTGATGATGCCTTATGTATTCTATAAAGTAGTTAGCTGTTTTAGTATTGAGTGAAGAGAGCATGATTGACTGATTACCATGTGATTATGATTATGTAATGTCAATGGTTATAGTACGATACATGTAAAATTGACTGATAAACCTGTAAAAAATTTTATATAATCCACTTTAGGGGGAAAAGTAAACACTGAACTTTGGGAGAGTAAGTTATTGATGTTTTAATTTTTGTATAATCCACTATAGCAGGAAAACCAGATGTTGAGAACCTCTGTAGTGTTTTTTATGTTGATTATTTGATTTTATGCAGTCTTACTTGGTGTGGACTACTATTTTGTGTACTTAGATTATTTTTGTGTCTCCGGTCGAGTACGGTTAATTGCGATACATGATCATAAGATTTTAATTGTAGTATGTTTCGCTATTGCTATGAAGATTTAACTGTTCGACATAATTCTTTCCAGAAATATTTTTCCTTTATCTTTTGAAACTAATTGTTCATTCTTGGTCTGCAACTTCTTTTGTTTTTCCCCTCAATTCTGAAAAGATCTTTTCATTGTCAATGAACAGTTGCATACTATGTTATAATGCTTCTTAGCTTCAGCTGGTTTCATGTGCTGTCATTAATGTGAAGATTATATTGTTAATGAATTGTTACATTATGATAGTTCTATGTTACATTTTTTACGTAGTTTCATCTAGTTTCGAACAGGTTTTAAAATTCTGAAAATTCTGTTTAAGTATGTTATATTTCGTTTTTTGGTATACCATTCCCGTCTCAACTGATATATATCTGCTAATGTGAATGCTCCACTTTCTTCTCTTTCACAGGGCTGGTGAACTTTCCAATGCTGAAATCGACAGCTTAATGACAATTGTGGCAAATCCCCGCCAATTCAAGATCCCCGACTGGTTTCTGAACAGGAAGAAGGATTATAAGGATGGAAAGTTTTCCCAAGTGACATCCAACGCTCTGGACATGAAGCTTAGGGACGATCTTGAGCGATTGAAGAAGATAAGGTTTGATTTCATAATTTTTCCTACTTTTCTGTCTCAACTATATAAGTTGACCTTTTACTTAATTGTTCTTTTTTTCCCTACCAACAGAAACCACCGTGGTCTCCGTCACTACTGGGGCCTTCGTGTGCGTGGACAGCACACCAAGACTACTGGACGTAGGGGAAAGACTGTCGGTGTCTCCAAGAAGCGATAAGCAATATATTTCTTTCGTCTATATCGTTCTTATCAATATTATGTTGTCTTTGTTTGGATATGAGGTTTTGATTCCAAAATTTATCTTGGATTTTTGAAGACATGAATCATTTGGCAAAGTTACGTAGGTTTGTACACATTATTGGCTCTGTTGTGTGATGGCTCGTCATTTTGTCCCAATACTTGGATTATATTTTTTCTCTAGCTGCCAGTTGGTATTTAAATTTCATTGCCCTAAAATATCGAAATGATCAACATATCTTCTAATATCTCTAAAAAATAAACCAGAAAAAAATTTACAATAGGAAGTTTTGCTCACGAGTCACGATTATAGTGATTATAGTCTCCATTGAATGTCTTTAATAATGCACATATGATATTTTTGTTTATTGTTACACCCCTGTTTTTCTTTTGCTATTTGATTTTGTTTGGGGTGGTTCTTTGTATGACTTGACCGCCCGCTACTAACATTAATAAGCACAGCTTGATCTTGTAGTTAATCTCGTTGAAACTATTGAGTGATTGAATATTTTTGGTAATTAAGTCATTGGTATCAATTTATAATGCCATTAGCGGCTGCTACCAGCTTAAGAGCCATTTCATCATGCTCTCTCTCTTTCTTTATTGTCTTGAATTGAAGTGACCTGGAAGAGCTTAAGGGGGGTAAAGTGCAGTGAACTCTTCTTTAAGTTACTGTTGGTCAATTAACTAAGCTGTTGTAAAGTTGAGCTAAGATAAGAAATTTTCAATCCCAGTGGATGAAGTAGAAGGAAATTTGAACTCTTCTCTCACATCTTCAGATTAGCTCATCCCACTAGTCTTCTATGTTTTACTATTTTTATTAAATGTCCAATTCGTCAGTGCATTTATAATAGGAATTTGTCCCGTCTAGGGCCTGCAAGATGTGTTAACTATCGATTCAGGGCCTGAAAGAAAAATCCTATTGATTTAAGGCTCTATTTATATAAAATTTTCAATTTAGGGCTTATAATTTTAACACTGTCAGTAGATGATCCAACGGAAGCTCATGAGGCAATTAAGTGCCACCTAATAATCCATGTGGCATCCAGAAGACAATTAAAATAAATAATTAACTAAAATAAAGAGGCAAATTAATAAAAAGTATGTTTCTATTGGAGGCTAGTCGTAGGCTGCCGAAACTGCATGCATGGGGAGCTGAAGCGGTGTGGTAAAAAAATACAGATTTTAACCAATACTGAATACAAATTTTGATCAAAATGATCATTATTGACTACCTTTTCTATTCTGATTTTTCCCTTACGTGTTGCTTTTTCGATTTATGTTGTTATGTAGGTTTTATAGTTCTATAGGCTCCATTTAGATGGATGAATTTGAAAATTTATGGATTTCACATCCAAATTATAATCTCCAATGGATTTACAAATACTTAGATTTGAGAGTTTAGGAAAGAGAGTGAAGGGAGAGAGGGGAAATGGCTAAAAATGAGGAGATTTCATAAATGACTAGGTTTTGATGAGGATTTGAAATCCTTCTATTGTAAACTAAACTCTTAAATTTAAGTATTTATATATCAATTGAAGAGTGATGATTTGTGTGTGAAATTCATGGATTTCAAATGCATCAATCCAAATGGAGCCACAGTGTTCACAGTAAAACACAAACGAAAGAAAAGACATGTACTAATAATAGGAATAAGAGATTGCTAAATGTATTACTCAAATCATGGTAGCTAGATTATGGCAGAGAAGAAAAAAGAAGACTGTAAGGAAGGCTGCAGAAGCACGTTAATTGATAGAAGAAAACCTAATCTTTATTTTAGTTAATTATTTATTTTTATAGTATTGTGGTGATGCCACATGGGACTATTATGTAGCACTTAATTGTCTGGTCAGCTTCCGTTAAATGATTTATTAATGGTGTTAAAATTACGAGCCCTAAATTGAGAGTTTTATTTAAATCAAGGCTTAGATTGATAGAAATTTTCTTTCAGGCCGGGCATAGTTACATATCTTTCAGGTCATGGACCGAAAAAACTCCTGAAATAATTATATTTCAAAATAATTTAAAAAAAAGAGAAAAACTAGAATATTTTTATTCTACATCAAGTAAGTATTAGAGTAAAAAATGTGAGATGTGAGACAAAATAATATAAAAGGGGGAAGAGATTTTGTTTCACATCGAGTAAGAATTAGAAAAAATGTGAGATAAAGTAATATAAAAGGGGAAAGAAGTGGACTTCATATTTTTTTGTCTCACATTGAGTAAGTAATAGAAGAAATGTAAAAGAAAGTTGTATAGAAGAAATGTAAAAAAAAAGTTATATAGAACCATGTGGCTTAGCCCACCTGGCTACTTGACTCCTCATTTGAGTGAGAAATTCAGGTTCGATTTCCTTGTGAACGAATTTGGAGTTATAGGAGTTATAAGGTGGATTGATGATTTCGTGGAGTATTTGGGTGCTTGATGTACTAACTACTAACAACTAATTTTGCCCGATAAAAAAAAAAGAAAGTTATATAGAAGGGGAAGAGGTGAAACTCATATTTTTTGTCCAACATCAACTAAGCATTAAAAACAATGTGAGATGAAGTGATATAAAAGGCGGAGATGAATATAGATCCTTACTCGCAAGAAATATTAGTGAAAAATTGATCCGTAATTAGAAGTATATTTTTTTTTGACCTAAACAATTAATAATTTAATATTTTAAAAAATCGGTGTTTTGACCGGTTCAACAGATCGAATTGGCCAGTCCGATTTGGTTCTAAAATCATTGTATATAGGTACACATGTACTTTCTTGCTATATATGCAATTAATAATTTGTTTTAAAAATTTGTGCTTATTAATAATTTTTTCATATATAAATGTTCTGGTAAACCATTTTGCTTGATGAAACATAAAATGATATTTTTATAAATTGTAATAATATGTTTGATTATACCCTATTGGAATTCTGATCTTTGTCGGGTATCTCGCCACGTTACAATACTAAATAGAGGTGACAGCATGAACAATTAATAATTAATAAGCAACTTTGTTCAGGATCGTACACTAAGAAAAAACAAGCTACTTTGTCAAAAAAGAAAAATGAAAAAAAAAGAAAAGAAAAAACAAGTCATCTTCTTTGTCATCTTTAACTTATTAAATCACATGCTCTTCTTCCCTCATATTTATCCACAGATCGAATCTCCAATGCCGAGAGCGACTTGTCCCATGTCTCACTATAGTGTATATATATATATATACACACACTATATTGATTGTGCAATTAATTTCATATATTTTATGATACTGATCCTGAATTTATAATCTTTTGAAAAAAAATTAAGACAGATGGTGTTATATCGATCGATCTCAATATTCTTCCTAGGGGGAAATTAATCTCAATATTATACTGATACTAGTGCATAACCCGCGTATTATGCGGGAATTAAATAAAATTTTTAATATATACAATTCAATATATTTTAAATTATTTATTATTATTAAATTTTAATTTTAAAAGTACATAAAAAAATCTCAACCCATTAATATACAACAGGAACCAAAGCTTGAGCATTATGAAAACATTTTTTCCAGATTTTAATTTTAAAAGTACATAAAAAAATTAAATAAAAAATAGGAAAAATATATTTTATTTGATACATCTAAATATTTTATTAAATACATATTATTGAAATACATACATAATAGAATGCTATTCTATGATATTGATTAAATGTGCAACGTTAATGTTATTTGATGTGTTTTAAAATATAAATTTAGATAATTGCAAATGATAACAACTTTAATAAATGAGACATTATATTAAAATACAACTATAAGTAAGCATATAGTAAATGAAATTGAACATATATATAACATAAATCATTAGTACTATTAAACAAAATTCAAGAAAAAACATAAACAAATTTATTACGCACATGTAAGTGCATTTGTCCAAATTCAAAGAAATTAAATGGCCAAAATTATATCATTCCAAAAGAAAAAAAGAAAATCAAGACATTAATCTAGGAATCTATACATATCTAACAACAAAGTAGATTTTCCTGTGAATCCGGGTTCACGTGAATTCTATTTTTTTAGTGTCATTATTATGCATATACAATTATACACCATTGCTATCTTAAAAAATATTTGATTTTTTTAAATAGTGATAGTGCATATATATAATAGATCTACAAAATTTTTTAGATGGAATATTTGCATGATTAACTAATTATAACACTTTTAAAAACTCATTTATGTCATTATATACATATAATATAAGTATTACTCCTAATAATTAAAATATATATAACATATATTTAAAAAAAATATGGGGGCACGTGATCCAACATATGACATGTAGGTCTATCATTGAGTCCAATTACTATGAATTAGTTGCATGTACAATTGACATTAAACATTGGATTGTAAAACGATACTGGGTTGGTTGTGACAAAGCTTGATACCCATATTTTAAAAAGAAAAAACTAATCGAGACTAACTTAAGACAAAGAGTGTTGATTTCGTGAATGACACTGTCATCATCAGATAGTAGACTCTCTTTAACATCTTAGAAAGATAATTTGAACTAATGATATCTTACGGTGTGATTATTAATAAGAATTATAGACAATTATTAAAAATTTTGGACTTTCTTAAGGAGATCAACTTCAATTATGGGTAGTTATATGTTATCATGTTCATAGTAACTAAAGGGGACAATTTGAAAATTTTGACATGCAATGAAAATTGGGAAGACGATAATAGGTGACAATCAAAGTGGTTTATAAGGAAATAGTTTAAAATTGTAAGAAAAAAAATACCTTTAAATTTGCATTATTTAACAGTGTAATCTTTTAAAGTAGTTGGAGCGCCACCCATTTCTCATGCCTAATTGCAAAAGCAAAATATGTTCATAAATCGTGTGTTGCATCTAAATAAAAAAAATATATTTAAAGAAATGAAAAAAAGATTCTTATTATTATTATAAGTAAAATATTTTTTTATAATTTATTTAACACAAAAATAAATATATTTTATATTATGTTCATTTTATACTCACAAACCGTGCAACACACGGGTGATATACTAGTGACAATAATGTAAGAAGTGCCAAGCTTAGAGTTGGCAGATGTGTCTATCCAAAAAGTGATTTTATCTTTTTTACGGACTCTAACTCTCTGAACAACGTGCTTCCACCCATTTTCTATCCGAATAAATGGATCCGTACCATCCTCAATACACCTGTATTCGTACTTAACTTCAAAAATTTCTTATATTAGTGGATATCGCAATTCTATAACTCTCGTCTTTTACCCAATGATTTTAACAGCATCCAAATTCAAAAACAACAAAAAATAAACATAGAAATAAATTAATAAAATATAGATGAGAAAAAAGAAGATGAACATATAAACAACAAAAAAGATAGTCATTACCAATCGACATCTGAATTCATCCTGTTTGGTCCGTGAAACAATAGAAGTATTAATCCCACAGGAAGTGCCCTAAAAAAATATTAACAATAAGCAAAATTATTAGTATAAAAGATGTATAATATAGACACATATATATATATATAATAAAGTTAAATGTATACATAATTCAAATAACAAAACTCGAAAAAAAAAATGTAAGTAAAATATTACCAAATAGCAGTCATATCTTGCAAAAGTTGGCCGTGTAGCAATTTCACGGACATCCTGAACATTTGGAACCAAAAAATAAATAAATATATGATTGGCAAAATTTATTTTATTAAAAAAAAAATCAATAAATATTAAAAACTAACCACTGTTTGCAGGGTTACATCGGATTCAGAATCCGATGAGATCGAAACAATATCTTGCGAATGAGACATATCTGATTTATGATAATTAAAAAAAATATTAATAGATATATAACTAAAAAAGATTAATAATAAAATGATTTTTTTTTACACTACAAATAACATTCATCTCTTTCAAACTGTTAAAGCGTCAATGCACAATTTATGATACCTTCTATGCAAGTGTGCCTCAACTTTTACATCAAGTATGTTATGTTCTATACATATATGTGACTTATTCACTATGTTTGTCTGATTTTATTTGTTTAATCAAATATAACGAATGCACAAACAAACATTAAAAAAAAAAAATCGTCGTCACTTTCAAAGGTCTAGTCTTAGGTAGAAAATTATCATTGATTGTATCAAATTGTACGTACTGTAAGTTTAGGCCTTGTCACTTAAATTCATAACAGAAGTCAATACATTATACATTAGTACTTAACCATTCTAATTAAAATGAAATGGGACCGTAATTGCACCTAAATGACAAAACTTCTAGCAATAAAATACGTAGCAAATTAACAAATTTCGATTCCGGCAATGGAAAAAAGAGAGAGAGAGGAGGAGTGCGTAACTTTACCAGAGATTTGATAGAGAATGATATTGGGAGGCGTGAGATCCAAGAGAGAGAACAGAGGTGGTTAGCTGATGTATGGGAGGCGACAGACGTTGCAGCTGATTGAAAAAAGTGGAGAATGAATAAGGAGAGAGTTGATTTAGGTATTTATAATAACCGGCCCTTTGAGTACACTAATTATCATAAATTATGGAATTGGTAATAAATAAGGTTAAATTTTGTATTGCATACCCTAATTATTGAACACAGAATTACATGCATTAATTCCCCTACCTTTCTTAATTATAACCGACACTTCTTTTGGAAAAAAATAGAGAGTTGAATTAGGAAATTATAACCGACACTTTTTTTTGGAAAATATATTTTCTAATATGCGCATGCACAATCAAGTGAATTGCTTAATCTATTTAATTTAATTTGATGAGTTGATTTCATGCATTAATTATTATAATTCTTATTGCATGTTATATAAATAATAATTTTACAATAAGTTAACTAATCCCAAAATTAAAAGGAAATGATCAATTTTTAAATATTATCACGGTTATGAGCATATTATCAATTAATAATTAGAATGGAAGAAATGGGGATGAGAGATTTGTAAGTCATAAAATAATTATATATTGAATAATTTGAATGACAAATTTTTACACTGTCGTCTCCAATTATAGTGATCCTTAATTTTTAAGAATTGAAGTATGAAGAATACATAAAAATAGAATAATTGATATAGGATAAATAATAAATTTACAACATTGAAAATATTAAGCATGGATCTTATTTTATTCACAACATTGACATTAAAATAATCCTTAATATGAAGAATTGCAAAATAAGAAACATCATCATCATCTTTCAATATAAATGAAAACGACCTTTTACCATACAATATTTTTATTAGAATGAATGTGGTGTAATAAAATGAATAAGAATTAAAATCTATAATCCTAATATTATAGATTTCCTTTAAGTATTTGATTCTCGGATAAGCCGCATCATTTGCAGCTTCTTCAGAGGATCCAAATAGTTCACCATATACAACATGCACATCGTAAATGTCGTTGAGATAAACAATTGACCTGAAAATAGGTACACACTCGGTTCCAATCTCATTAGTATCATATAAAACTGATAAAATTCCTAACTTCATAAATAAGTCAATAAGAATTGTCTTAAAATTAAGAGTAAAAACAATATGATTCATAATATAAAAATAAATAAAATAACACAAGAGATTAAGGTGATAGCTTTGGATGAGAGTAAAACAATTCATACACAAAAAATAAAATGAAACCTTGCTAATGAGATTGAAAAAAAATGAATTGTAAAATCTCTCTTTAAATAGATGGGAGAACAAAAAAATTACTCTAAGAAAAAAAGTGGTAAAAAATAAAAAAAAGTGATTGATGGAAGAAAATAGACGATTTAGATTAATTCAGTAAAAATGAACGAAATTTCAGAAGTTTTATATGCTATTTAATTGCTACAAATACTCACTATCAAAATCAAGTTTATACCATATAAAGAGTGTAACCTCTGCATGCATTTGAGCAAAAAATGAGGACGTATACCAGCATTATATGCTATGCATGCCATTCTAATTTAAATCAAAATTTCAGAAGTTTTATATGCTATTTAATTCCTACAAATACGCACTATTAAAGATTATTGATGGTTATTTATTATCATTATTATTTCTTTTTTATAGATAATCTAGATTTTATATAGTTGTAATTAAATATACAATAAAAGAAATTATGTAATAAACTATAAAAATAAGTTATCATAAATAACTTCTCACAGAATTGTAAGTATTTGAAATGGAGGCACCACATGCATTTGAAGAGATTCACAAATAGTATATAGAAGATTGACTCTATAAGAATCACTATTCAATTACATATGTTAAAATCATAATAAAAGCTAGAAATGTAAGGGGAAATACAAATTTAGAATTCCTTGATCCAAATTGGAGTATATAACTATATAAATTATTATCACTTGGGCTGTCCACATGGATATAGCGTTGGGTTATTTAAAATTAAAATTGAATGCATGAATATGTGTATTTTGTAGTGTACCCAACTTTCTCTATTAATTACGTATACTTATGTGTATAAAATACTATATACCTAGGTATATAAATATTTGTTTCAGTATGAAATTATTTTTGTTAAAGATTAGATTGTAGTAGTAGTTTATAAATAGAGTGAATTAATGTGTCAATATCAACAAAATGTTTGTATTTGAAGTAGTTTATAAATAGAGTGAATTAATGTGTCAATATCAACAAAATGTTTGTATTTGTTCGTGAATTTTGAAAATAAAATGACAAAAACTTGTGTGAATCTAAATTTATACTGAATTATATTTTTTTAATATCACTGTTATGCAAAAATATATAACTGTTGTGCAATAAAACTACCACTGCTTAAAAATAAAGTATTTTCTAAACAGTGATAATTTTTATGCACAATAGTGATATTTTTTGTGCATAATATAAATGTGAATGTGCATAATATAAATTTGGTTCACAGAAGTATTACTCAAGTTAAATATATAAGCAATTTTTTATATTATGATTTTCTTATAAAATACTTATGTATATCATATACAGAGGCGGATCTATTAACACAAAAGGATATGCACTTGCATACCTTTTTTTTTTAAATATATATATTTTATATAAAATAATCCTATACTATTTTTAATAAATAATAAATAATTAATATAAAAGGAGAGTCGAAGAACTGGCGTGTGTGCGTGCCTGCAGCCTGGAGATGGAGTAGTTACTACTAATTAGGAAAAAATAACAATATGGGCCCACAAATTTAATTGATTAAGTGAAATATTAGATATTTTATTAAATTTCAAAATTCACTTTTCCAAGTTTCACAACATTTCATCTTCTTCACTACGCCAGTACGCATGCTAATTTGCGATTCTGAGAAAGCTTCGGTAAGTTTCCCCTTTTTTTATTGCTTTTTAAATTATTATTATCTTTTAATTTTATAAGGGTGTTTATGATTGCTGTTGATGTTGCACGGATGTTGTTTTATATGTTGGACAACATTCTGTACAACATCATAAATTTGCCATTTTTCCTAACACTGACTCCGTTTTAACAGATGTGTTTTTCTATGTTTCCTACATTGCAGGTTGAAGACAATTTCAGATATTGTCAAGCGGTTGCACTGGAATGGAGTGAGGATAGAAAGATCATGGGTGGTTACACCAAGGCCATGGAGATAGTTGAGGACATATTCAAGGCTATCAAAGCCAAGTGGATAGGACAATGCAGTTGGTTCGAAAGTCTATAAATAGACTGCATTGGTCGACATTCAAGTTTGAGTTAAAGTGAAATACCATTTGCTCTACTCCAAACTTAAGAGAGTAACATCCGAGACACAACCGAAAGTACAACCTAGAGTATTTGTATCTTGTGGGAGTGTGAGGGTCGTTGTTATTCTATTTGTACTGGTCGAGGGAATACAATCTCTCCCATCAGTATTGATTTTATCTTATTAGATTAAGTTTTAGGTTGAATAAGACCACTAGTTACTTGATTGAATAGATTGATTTTTGGTGTGTGGTTTTTCACTACACCTTTTAGGATCTTGTAAGAGATTCATGTGTATCTCACTACTTGTTATAGTGATGTTTTTAACCATGAGGTTCGTGTAGTCTGAATTACAGACTATACAAAATTTTGAAATCCTTTGCACTGCGTTTTTATACTCCCGCTGTCATATGTTGTTTTACATGTTACATAACATTTTCAACAACACTTTAAAAAATACACGCACACACACTGTCAGTTGGCTCCAGAGCCATAAACTTGATACACTAAGTTAAAGGTCCTGTGTTTGAAGTGTGTTTTTGCAATGGATTATCCACTGACTCCTTCTTTAAAACCTCCAATTTTGGATGGATCAAATTACTGTTAGTGTTAGTGTCCTAGAGACAATCTATTCTAAGGACATAATACTCGATGATATTCAGTTTGATTTAATATTATAGTTCACTTAATATTAAGGTATGGCAATACACTTGTTTCAATATTATGTTTGATTGTTTGTATTTATTCATGAAAGTGTTCCCATGAGTCATTGTTGTCATTGAGGTTGTGAGAACTCAGATGACTTAAGCATGATTCTCAAATAGCCCCGATCAAGGATCATCAAGAATGGGATATTGATGATGCAATAGAGATTGATGTGCGATCTGCATCATACTCTTAGAGAGTGTAGTAAGATCTCACTTACTACGAGATACTAGGTATCTCATGATGGATGCACAAATACCTTAGAGGGTATTGGTATACCCATCCGAGAAACCGTTTGATGTATTTTCACTATATGTGTCTACGGGTGTCTCGGTTAGTGGGAGCGATGCGATACTCCTTTGATTTGAGGTCAATACGCACGACATGTGTGGGATGATGAACTTTGACCATTACCGACACTTGCACCCGTCTATGGGTAGATATGTCTTGGATTGGGTTCATCACGAAGTGCATGTGCATGATAGTTGAGCCAAGAATAGGATTCATTCCTCAAATTGGATTTAGAGATAATACTCTTCTTCTCATCATAATTGGATCTAAGTCATCGGCCGATGCAAGTCAACTTAGACTTTGTGGCTAAGTGTGACATACATGATCAATTAGTGATTAGAGATAATATGTTTAAGTTATTTGAATAGACACTTAATCCTTTCAAGACTTAATCGAGTATTCGCGAATGAAAGGAGGAAATCGTAATAGCCCATGTTTCAGTTACAGGTAGTTGCACGTTTCTCGCAACGTACCTCATATATTGAGAATGTCTGATTTATTGTCTAGGGTTCAATTAAGACCATTAGTTTGACTAATCGCTCGATATATGAGGGCCTATGGGTCACACAACAAGTAGTTCCCTTTTACGGATTATAGTTGGTTGATTAAATGTTAAATTGGATTTAATATTTAATTTATGGAGAATTAATTAATAATAGATTAATTTGGAATTAATTATTATTAATATTTAATTAAATTGGTTTTAATTAAATAAGAATTCCCAATAATAATATATGGAATATTATTGTAGGATTTAATATATATGGAATCAAATCCGTAGAGATTTGATATACATGAGAATTAAATCCGTAGATATTTTATATGTGGGAAATAAATCTTAGAGATTTATTTAAATACAAATTAGGGATTTTATTTCCCAATCAGGTTAGCTTAAGATTTAAGCTGGACCTCTCCTATATATATGAGCGATTGAGAATCCATAATACGGTTGTTCAAATTCTCTCCATAAAATCTAGAGTTAGAATTTTCCTAGCAAATTCATCTCGGGATTCAACGCTGGCAAATCTGTGTATGTCTGTGAACGGGGATTACGTGGATACCATAGTAGAGAAATATGCGTACGATTTACTGTAAGATTTCTCTTTATGTTTACACGTATTTAATTATGCAATTATATGTTCGTTGTTGGTGAACTGTTTATTTTCGCTGCGCATGTATTACGTGTTTACGTGCCTCTAAATTCCAACAGTGGTATCAGAGCTTCAGGCTCTTGATTTAATTGCTAATTGATTGATTTGTAAAAAGTTTTTTTTATAAATCTGATTGGGTGCCGTGCGGTCGGCTTTACCCTTGTGTCCGAGAGGAGAAACCGAACCCTGTTAGACATGGTGAGGTCCATGGTGAGCTTTTCCTCTCTTCCGACATTCTTATGGGGATACACGTTACAAACCTCAATTTACATTCTGAATAGGATTCCATTTAAATCGGTTGAGCATACACCATATGAACCATGGTGTGGCAAGAAGCCAACTTTTACACATATCAAACGTGGGGTTGCCCCGTGATTGTGAAAAGGATGCTTACCGACAAGTTGGAATCCAAAGGTGAAAAGGGTTAATTTGTGGGATATCCTAAGAAAACTAAAGGATATTACTTCTATCTACCTGAGAAATAATCAGTGATTGTTTCTAGGCAGACCAAGTTCCTCGAAAAAGACTATGTCTTTAAGGAACAAGGTCGTAAGCTGATAGAACTTGAAGAAATTCAAGAACTACAAATTAACAAAGAGACTGATATCTTGTCAAAGCAACATGACAAAAAATCAGTGGGAGCATTCAGCAACTTTCACGGTGGGAGTCTTTCACTAGGTGATCTTCTTTCAGCCAGTGGGAGCATAATTGGAGTTGGCTTGCCTGTGCAAGAACCTCCAAGTGGGCTGAGTGAGAACATCATAGTTCAAACTCCCGCTCAAGAGGCATCTGAAAGTGTAGCTCTTGAGGACTCTCCGGACATTGATGAAATCAATGCACCACAAAATTTTCACAATCAGAATGTACAGCCTGCACAACCACAACTCCGTAAGTCAATTAGGAATCGTAATCCGCCCATTAGATACGGTTACCTCTTGGAGGAACTCGATAATGTGGACATACCGGATAAAGATGATCTTAATACTTACTCTGAAGCAATATCAGATATTGATTCAGGGAAGTGACATGAAGCCATGAAATCCGAGATGGACTCGATGTACACCAATCAAGTCTGGGACTTGGTTGAGTTGCCTAAAGGGGTTAGACCCATATTTTGCAAATGGGTCCTCAAGCGTAAAACCAATGCAAATGGCAATGTACAAACCTACAAAGCTAGGTTCGTAGTGAAGGTTATAGTCAACGCGAAGGCATTGACCTATGACGAGACCTTCTCACCAGTTGCAAAGATCAAGTCCATTCGAATTTTACTTGCGATAGCAACACACTATGATTATGAGATTTAACATATGGACGTCAAAACAACTTTCCTCAATGGAGACATTGATAAGGAAGTGTTTATGACTCAATCAGAAGGTTTATATCTAAGTCAAATTCTAATCTAGTATGCAAACTAAAGATATCCATTTATGGATTGAAGCAAGCTTCTAGGAGTTGGAATATCCGATTTGATGAAGCTATCAAGTCCCTTTTGACTTCATCAGAAATTCAGAAGATCCTTGTGTTTATTGTAAACGCAGCAGGAAGAATATTGTTTTCATAATCATGTATGTCGATGACATAGTGATTTTGGGAAATAATATCCCGTTAATGCAGTCCGTTAAAGATTTGTTTTTAAAGACCTTCATGATGAAGGGTTTTGGTGAAACCTGCTAAATCCTAGGGATCAAGATCCACAGGGATAGATCCAAGAGGATGTTGAGGCTGTCACAGTTCACCTATGTAGACAAGGTGTTGAAGCGTTTTACGATAGAGAACTCTATGAGAGGGCCTCTACCGGCAAATCATGGGATAAAACTATCAAAGAAGGATTGTCCTTCTGTTGAAGCTGATATCAAGCACATGAAAGATTTTCCATATGCATATGCAATTGGGTCAATCATGTACGCCATGACTTGCACTAGGCCAAACGTGGCCTACGCTATCAACATCACTGGTAGATACCAACAGAATCCCGATGAGTCTCACTGGATTGCTGTCAAGACCATTCTTAAGTATCTTAGACGAACTAAAGAATGTTTCATTGTCTATGGTGGACAGTCAGAACTAGTAGTGACTGGTTAAAGCTGACACAAGTTTCCAATCCAACTGTGATGATTACAAATCACAGTTAGATTACGTTTCACTCTCAATAATAAGACAGTCAGTTGGAATAGTTCCAAGCAAAACGACCGTAGATTCAACAGCCAAAGTTGAGTACATTGCTGTATCAGAAGCCTCAAGGAGACTGTTGGATTTTATAGTTCTTAAGAGAACTAGGGGTAGTTCCGAGTGCCAGTTGTCTAATAAAGTTGTGTTGAGACAACACTGGTGCGATTGCGCAAGCTAAAGAACCGAGATCAACAAGCATAAACGAGCATGTACCCAAACTTATCATTTGATCTGAGAGATCATAACGATAGGAGAAATAAAATTAAAATGTATTCCCACATATTTAATTTGGCAGATCCGTTCACCAAAACACTGAGTGTTCATGTACACACTAGACATTTGATGGTCTAGGGGTTAGACATGTAGGTGATTGACTCTAGTCCAAGTGGGAGATTGTTAGTGTTAGTGTCCTAGAGACAATCTATTGTAAGGATATAATACTCGATGATATTCAGTTTGATTTAATATTATAGTTCACTTAATATTAAGGTATGACAATACACTTGTTTGAATATTATGTTTGATTGTTTGCATTTATTCATGCAAGTGTTCCCATGAGTCATTGTTATCATTGAGGTTGTGAGAACTCAAATGACTTAAGCATGATTCTCAAATAGCCCCGATCAAGGATTATCAAGAATGTGATATTGATGATGCAATGGAGATTGGTGTGCGATCTGCATCATACTCTCAGAGAGTGTAGTAAGATCTCACTTACTACGAGATACTAGGTATCTCATGATGGATGCACAAATACCTTAGAGGGTATTGGTATACCCATCCGAGAAACCGTTTGATGTATTTCCACTATATGTGTCTACGGGTGTCTCGGTTAGTGGGAGCGATGCGATACTCCTTTGACTTGAGGTCAATATGCACGACATGTGTGGGATGATGAACTTTGACCATGACCGACGCTTGCACCCGTCTATGGGTAGATATGGACTGGATTGAGTTCATCACGAAATGCATATGTGTGGTAGTTGAGCCAAAGATATGATTCATTCCTCAAAGTGGATTTAGAGAGAATACTCATCTTCTCATCATAATTGGATCTAAGTCATCGACTGATGCACGTCAACTTAGACTTTGTGGCTATGTGTGACATACATGATCAATTAGTGATTAAAGATAATATGATTAAGTTATTTGAATAGACACTTCATCATGTTCAAGACTTAATCGAGTATTCGCGAATGAAAGGAAATTATCGTAATAGCCCATGTTTCAGTTACAGGTAGTTGCATGTTTCTCGCAACGTACCTCATATATTGAGAATGTCTGATTTATTGTCTAGTGTTCAATTAAGACCGTTAGTTTGACTAATCGCTCGATATATGAGGGCCTCTGGGTCACACAACAAGTAATTCCCTTTTACGGATTATAGTTGGTTGATTAAATGTTAAATTAAATTTAATATTTAATTTATGGAGAATTAATTAATAATAGATTAATTTGGAATTAATTATTATTAATATTTAATTAAATTGAATTTAATTAAATAAGAATTCCCAATAATAGTATATGGAATATTATTGTAGGATTTAATATATATGGAATCAAATCCGTAGAGATTTGATATACATGGGAATCAAACCCGTAGAGATTTTATATGTGGGAAATAAATCTTAGAGATTTATTTAAATAAAGATTAGGGATTTTATTTCCCAATCAGGTTAGCTTAAGATTTAAGCTGGACCTCTCCTATATATATGAGCTCTTGGGAATCCATAATACGGTTGTTCAAATTCTCTCCATAAAATCTAGAGTTAGAATTTTCCTAGCAAATTCATCTCGGGATTCAACGCTGACAAATATGTGTAAGTCTGTGAACGGGGATTACGTGGATACCATATTAGAGAAATATGCGTACGATTTACTGTAAGATTTCTCTTTATGTTTACACGTATTTAATTATGCAATTATATGTTCGTTGTTGGTGAACTGTTTATTTCCGCTGCGCATGTATTATGTGTTTACGTGCCTCTAAATTCCAACAATTACCCATACTGGAAACCTAAAATGCGCATGTACATTAAATCTATAGATGAGAGAGCATGGCGTAGTGTGTTATCTGGTTGGAATCCACCAAGGACAATTGATGATAAAGATGGAGAATAGCAAGTCAAAAAGGAAATTGATTGGTCCAATGGTGAATGCACATCGGCCAATTTCAATTCTAAAGCCGTTAATGCTATATTTACTGCTACTGATGTTTCTATGTTTAAACTGATATCTAACTTTGTTTCTTCTAAGGATGCATGGGAAATATTGCAGGAACATTGTGAAGGATCAGAAAGTGTTCGAAGGACTAGACTCAGATTGCTGGGAACCAAGTTTGAAAACTTGAGAATGAAAGATGATGAAACCATTTCATCATACAATGAAAGGATAAGTGAGATTGCTAATGAGTCACACTCACTTGGTGATCCAATTTTCAACACTCGGTTAGTCAATAAAATACTTAGAACTGTTCCTAAACGATTTGATGCTAAAATATGTGCAATAAAAGAGGCTAAGAACACTGATTTATTGAGTCAAAATGAGTTGATCAGTCTTTTGAAAACTTATGAAATTAACTAAAATATGTTAGATGATGATAAACATGAGAAAGATAAAGACAAGAAAGTACTTGCTTTTAGAGGTGAAACTTCTGATAATGTTGGTAAACATCCTTATGTAACTGAAGTTGATTCTGATGAAGATGTTTCTGATTTATGTGATGAAGACATTTCTGAACAATTTACTCTTATCACTAAGCAATTCAAAACTTTTCTAAAAGGAAAGTTCAGAAAACCAAATGGTAATTTTCAACCAAAAGATAGAAACAATCAGAATACTTCTCAATTTGATATAAAAACTTGTTCCAAGTCAGTCTTCCAGTTTCAATCAACCTAAACAATTTTCTAAGGATAACAAGTTCAAATATGATCCTGAGTACAGAAAAAAGGTTAAATGTGATGCATGTTCTGGATATGGTCATTATGCTAATGAATGTGCTAATACTATGCTTAGGAAGAAGATGAACTTTAATGCTACCTTGAGTGATGATTCTGATGATGAAACTGATGCTGGTAAAAGTGAATTAAGTGATAGGTCTACTAAAATAGTTTATGATGATACATTTGATGATGATCTCGATGATTATTGGTCTGAAACAGATCCAGTCACAACATCTGAAACAACATTCAGTAAATATGATTCTGAGATTAACTGTTTTGCTGGAACTATTCTGAATGCTGAAACATCAAGTTCCGCTGATTGTAACTCAGAATATCTGAAGTTTAAATCTGACTTAGAAACTAAAAAACAGGTGTTGAGTTCCTTATCTTTAGAAAATTCAGATTTGAAAGAAAATCTTGTTAAGCTTGAAGTTCTTTTAACTAGAAAAGATGTGAAAATTTCTGCTTTGAAATATGAACTTAAGTGCACTACTCTTTGTTTCAAAAAGTTTTCAGCTAGCACTACTGAATTGAATGAAACATTAATGATTGGTAGATATGGTAATGCTGGACTTAACTAGAAAAGATGTGGAAATTTCTGCTTTGAAAGATGAACTTAAAAGCACTACTCTTAGCTTTAAAAAGTTTTCTACTAGCACTACTGATTTGAATGATGCATTGATGATTGGTAGACATGGTAATGCTGGACTTGTTTTTGAGAAATCTTTTGAGAATACTCCTATATCCTGTGAACTTATTTCTTTTGTAAAAGCTGGAACTTCTTTACCAAAATCCTTTAAAGATAAACAAAAGAAATCTGATGGTTTGTTTAAAGAGTATATCTGTTTTTATTGTGCTGGAGTAGGTCACATTCGTCCATATTGTTCTAAGTTAAGAAGAGACTTAAAATCTGGAATTGTTTTACCTGATAAAGTTGAACACCATATAAAACAGGTTAACAAGACTAAATAGTTGACTCATAAGAACGTATCTTGTAATGTTGTGTATACATCTTTGAAAGCACGTGTTCCTGGATCTTGATTATTTGATAGTGGTTGTTCTAGACACATGACAGGTCAAGTCAATCATCTGACTAATTATACATCTTGTAATGGTGGTCATGTTACCTATGGTGGTGGTTCAAAAGGTAAAGTGGTTGGTAAAGGAACTTTGAATGTTCCTGGTTTTCCAAAGTTGACAAATGTGTTACATGTAAAAGGTTTACTTGCTAATCTGATTAGTATTAGTCAGTTATGTGATGATGATTTACATGTGAAATTTGACAAGAATTCATGCTATGTGTTTGATAAGAATGATGAATGTTTAATGATTAGTAATAGATCTGCTGATAATTGTTATTTGATTGGTTCAAACCATACTTGCAAAAGTGCTAAAGCAGATGATATTATTTTGTGGCATCAAAAACTTGGTCATGCTAATTACAGAAGTATTCGGAAATTGCATAGACTAGGTGCTGCTGTTGGTTTACCTGATCTTAACTTTGAAAAAGGAAAAATCTGTGGACCATGCCAGAAAGGTAAGCAAGTAAGGACAACACATCAAATGTTGTCAGCATGTGCAACAAACAGGTGTTGTGAGTTGATTCATATGGATCTAATGGGTCCTATGGAAACTGAAAGTTTAGGTGGAAAGAGGTATTCTTATGTTCTTGTAGATGAATTTTCTAGATATACTTGGGTCATATTTCTGAAAGAAAAATCTGATACCTTTTCTGAGTTTAAAGTTCTTTACAAAAGGTTTAAAACTGTTTTATGTTTAAAGATCAGTAGGATAAGGTCTGATCATGGAAGAGAATTTGAAAACAGTTTGTTTACTAATTTTTGTGAAAAGAAAGTTATTTTGCAAGTGTTTTCTTCACCTAAAACTCCTCAACAAAATGGGATTGCTGAAAGAAGAATAGAACTTTGCAAGAAATGACAAGTGTTATGCTAACCTCAAAAAGTCTTTCTAAGAAATTCTGGGTTGAAGCTTTAAATACTGCTTGTCACATTGTGAATAGAGTGTATATTCGTTCAGGTTGTAATTGTACTCCCTATGAGATTGCCAATAACAAGAACCCAAACTTGAAATACTTTCATGTTTTTGGTTGTGTTTGTTACATTTTGAATGATAGAGATCAGTTGCATAAGTTTGATTCAAAGAGTGATAAATGATTTTTCTTAGGATATTCTAAGAATAGCAAGGCTTATAGAATCTATAACTTGAGAACTGATACAATGCAAGAATCTGTTAATGTGGTATTTGATGAACTTGCAAGTCTTGCAGGTAAAAGTATTAAAGATAGTGTATCAGATTTGATAGAAGTATCCAGAGATACTGATGACACTGAAGATAGTAAGAATGTTGATCAGAATGTTCCTTCAACATCTGATACAACATTACCCAAAAGTTCAAATACTGAAAATCTGTCACAAGATTCACAGTATCCAAAACAGTTGGTTCCCTTAACAAAGATAATGAAAAGTCATCCATCAGATCAGATAATTGGAGAAGCTACCACTGGTGTACAAACTAGAAGAAGAATGGGTATTCACATCAATAACTTTGTAAGATTAGTTTGCATGTCATCCATATGCAATCAGGTAACTTTTGAGTGTTATCATTCTGCAATTGAGCCGAAGAATGTGAAAGAAGCTCTTAATGATGAAAACTGGATAAATGCTATGCATGAAGAGCTTAATCAGTTTGAAAGAAATGATGTTTGGACACTTGTACCTAGACCTAATTCTGATATTAATGTCATAGGAACAAAGTGGATTTTCAAAAATAAAACCGATGAATCTGGTAATATTGTGAGAAATAAGGCTAGATTGGTTGCTCAAGATTATACTCAGATTGAAGGAATTGACTTTGATGAAACATTTGCTCCTGTTGCTAGAATAGAATCTATTAGATTACTTCTTGCTATTGCATGTTTCATTAACATTAACTTACATAAAATGGATGTTAAAGCTACTTTCTTAAATGATATTCTGGATGATGAAGCTTATGTTGAACAACCTAAAGGTTTTGAAAATCTAGAATTCCCTGATCATGTTTACAAGTTAAAGAAAGCTTTGTATGGTCTAAAACAAGCACCTAGAGCTTGGTATGGTAGACTTACTGATTCCTTACTTGAGTTTGGATTTTTGAGAGGTGAAGCTGATAGAACCTTGTTCATTAAAATATCTAAGGATGATATCATGGTTGCTCAAATATATGTTGATGATATTGTATTTGGTTCAACTAGTAATGATATGCTTGAAAGTTTTGTTAAAGAAATGACCTGTACTTTTGAAATGCCCATGGTTGGAGAACTAAATTTCTTTTTAGGTCTTCAAATCAAACAAATGAAAGATGATATTTTCTTTTGTCAAAACAAATATGCTAAGAATTTGGTGAAAAGGTTTGGTCTTGAAAGTGCTAAAACTATGAAAACCCCCTATGAGTTCAACTCAAAAGTTGAGTAAAGACTTGGTTGGAAAAGATGTTGATCCTACTTTGTATAGATCAATGATTGGTAGTCTTTTGTACTTAACATCTAGTAGGCTTGATATTATGTATAGTGTTTGTCTTTGTGCTAGATATCAAGCTAATCCTAAGGAATCACATCTCAATTCTGTAAAAAGAATTATAAGATATGTGGCTGGAACATGTGATCTAGGTATTTGGTACTCAAAGGATACTAATTACTCTTTAGTTGGCTATAGTGATGCAGATTGGGCAGGTGATTGTGATGACATGAAAAGTACTAGTGGAGAATGTTTCTACATGGGAAACAACATTATCTCCTGGCATAGTAAGAAACAAAATTGTGTTTCAAAATCGACAGCTGAGTCTGAATATGTTGCTGCTGGAAGTTGCTGCACTCAACTCCTATGACTTAAAAAGATGTTTGATGATTATGGGTTGGAAAGTGGTATTTTGACTGTTTATTGTGATAATATTAGTGCTATCAATATTTCCAAGAATCCTGTGCAACATTCTTTGACTAAGCATATAAGTATAAGACATCACTTTATAAGAGATCTTGTAGAGAAAGAATTGTGAAGTTATAATACATTTCTACTGAAAAACAACTTGCTGATATTTTCACAAAAACCCTTGATAATGAGAGGTTTTCTTCTCTTAGAAAATCTCTTAGTCTTTGCTATATCTGAAAATAAACACTAGATGTTGTGACAAATGTTTCTCAACATTTGAAGCAACATTGTGGTTCTGATAATGAGTTTGTCTTCTGTATTTGCTTATTTTGAACTTTAAATGATAGTGTTTTGATCTTATTGTTTGAATCATGGTTTAGATACAGAGTCCTGAGCATATATATCTTAAATGCATTAAAAATAAAGCACAACTTAGATGTGTAATCACTGAGTAACTATGGGACACAGAACTCGCTACTACGATGTTCTCTTTTCAAAAGGTGATTAAATATACATCCATGTTTGTTCACAATCCATTGAGTAACTATGGGGCACGGAGCTTGCTACTACATTGCACTCTCTTGAAAAGATGGATCAATGTGAACATGTGTTTAAAGAAAAATTCAAAATATGCAACACTTTGATGATAAATTTCATGCAAAATTAAGTGTTGAGATATATGTGTGCCAACATTTTGTGAGACATTAAGTGATTCAAACTTTATCTATCATACATGATTTGTTTAATGTTCCCCCTAAGCTAGTTTTGTGGATTGAACGAGTTATTTGGACTGATTTGCGTTTTTTTAATTTTGGATATGGTTTCTTGGTTTTTTGAAAATGTTTTTGGCGGCTCTTACACAGCACACGATCACATTTTGCTTTTTAGTGGGTGGTTACCTTTTGTTCCCACTCTTGATCGGTTTTTGTGGGTATGTGTAATAACCTCCTCTTTGATCTCTATTTATGGTCGTTTTGTTTGTGATGTTTAATATTGAAAGCTGAAAACATTATTGTTGCATATTGGATTCGAGGTTTGTTGTTGTCACTTGTGTTATTCCTTTATTTTCAGTCACATACTATACTTTTCCCTCCTATATTTCATATAACATTATTTTAATTGCCTGTGTGTTTAATTTGATTGGACAGAAAGACAGTATGGCTGATAATCAAAACCCTTCAGTTTCTACTCCTGATCATTCACCAACTCACGCAAACCCTTCTCACTCGAAATCTTCTTCTCCAGAAAATTCGAACCCTCTGAACTTACTCGCTGAAATGGCCTCACAAAACCCAGATTATGATTCCATAAATGTTGGTGGATCATCTTCTTCTTCCATTCCTAAACCTCCTGCACTACATATTCCTAAATCCGCTCCAAAATCACTTGTTGCTCTCCTTGTAAAACAAGCCGTTGAACATAACCTGATCGTTTTGCCTGACATTTACTTTGGTTCTAACTTAGTAAATGTTTCTGACTATGTTGATCTCTCAGCCAGACCTTTGGATGAAGAAACCGCTCCAGAAATACCCTCAGAAACCCCTATTTCTGAACCTGTTTCTGAAAACCCTACAAAAAACCCTTCTCAAACAATCGATGTTGAAATGCATGATGCTGATTTCTATGATTCAAAAGGAATGGGGGAGAAATTGAAAAATATTCGACTAAGAACGAAATAATTAGCTCCCAAAAGAGGTGTTGGTAGATGGGGAAAGAGGAGAATGTCTCAGAGAAACCTTGGTAAGAAGGATGACTATACTGGAAAACGTCCAAAGGGAACTGATGGTGGTTCTGATGATCCCATCCAGGTGGATGACTCTGATGAAGAGATGAAAATTACAAAAGTTCTTGTTGCTGAACCAAAGGACTCTGATGATGATCTGACAATGGAAGAATTGATGGCAAAGAAAGAGAAATGAACTAAAAGGAAAAATGAGCCATTTGTGAATGTTGCTCCTGATGCTGCAGAATCATCTGAGAGTGTTGAAAAAGATGATTCTGAGAAGGAGAAAGCTGAGACAGATGTCTCTGAGGAAGAGAACTTGGAAGCAGAGAATCCTGATGATGAAGAGGAATCTGAAGAAGATGATGAAGCTGATGAAAATGTACAGAAGATGAGCCTGTCAAAGATCAAATTGCTGATGAGTTTGATCATCTCTCTGATTCTGATGAGGTAACAATGCTTGACTCAGAACCTGATGATATAATTGAGTTTGATAGGAAGTCTAGGGTTGTGAAAACCATGTTGAAGAGGCATATTGTTGATGAAAGAATCATTAAACTTTCTGAATTTGAAGCCAACAATATGATAGGATTTCTAGAGAGTAGATCCCTCTTACATGCTCTGCAATATGCTAAATCATACTTTGTGCCTTGGGTTGCTGAATTCTATGCTAATTTGACGAAGAGTTGTGGTAATAGACAATCTTCTAATTATGGGAAAGTAAGGTTTAGGCATAATGTTGTTACCATCACTCCTAGACGCATCAATATTTTCCTAAAGACTAGGAATGTAGAGGAAGAACCTATTGATCTAGAAATTGGGGAAGTGATGTTTGTGATAACTGGAGGAAGCTATTCTGAATGGACAATACAATTTTCTGCTGCTAAATTAACTTCTCTCTATTCTGTGATGCATAAACTGTTGGTCTCAAACTGGTTTCCATCTAGAAACTCCACTGTGCTTACTAAAGAACAGACTTTCCTGCTTTACAAGATTGTTCATCTGAACAAGTTCAATATGAGACAAATCATATTTGATAATATGATGTCTCTTGCTGGAAAACATGGTGATGGTGGATTGTTTCCATATCCAAGCTTGATCTATCAGTTCTTGGATAACTTAGAGTTTGACATACCTAAAGGAGAGAAGATAAGTGGTTTTATCCCTAGTTTTGGGATTTCCCCAGTTCTGAAAGGTGGTAACCGTGTAGTTGATCTACCTATGAAAAATCCTGAACAGCAGACAGAAAATGTTGCCCATTCTATTGGCAACATTCCATATACAGTCACCAGAAGTAATGGTATCCCTACTGTCACTTTTTCTAATTCATTCATTACTGATCAAATTAAATCCATCCAGCACAGTATAGATGATCTGGTTAGACAGAAAACCTTCTGAAGAAGCCTGCTTTCTACTCCCACAGGGGGAGGTTCACCTGATGATGGTGACAATGATGGTGGTGATGATGGAGCTGGTCCATCTGGCCATGCAGGTGAGAAGGATGATTAACCAGATTATGCTGATAATGTTGATGATGATCCTGTGGATGATGATGATGGTGCTGCTGCACAAGATGACCAGAATGATGCTGAAGACAGAGAATGTACTCAATGCTGCTGCTGAACAGTTTGGTGAACAGATTGTTCCTGAACCAGTTAATGATAGCCCTGATAACTTTGATGATGAGTTGTTGATGACACCTACCAGGGAGAACATGTCTCCTTAGAGTATTGCTATCATTGATAAGCTATATGGTGTTGACAACTGGTGATTAGATTCAAGACAGGGGGAGTTTTTGAAGTATGGGGGAGCATTTGCAGATTATTGAGATGCAGCCATTCCAATGGCCCAGTCCTTCTCTTTATTACACTATTGAAATTCCTTTATGTGTTGTAATCTTTTATTTACTGCTCTTTACTTTATAAACTATGTTAATGGACAACTAGCTGATAGGTTTATGTTTCTGTCATTTACTTTATGCTGTTGGATACTTTTGGCCTAAGTACACTGCTGATGTACTTAGTGCTTGTGTTTGTGTCTGTTTTTAAATTATGATTTGGTTGAATAGTAGTTGTTCTTTGAATGACTATTATTTGTTTCTTTCCTGACACAAGTTCGGATGTTGTTTTTAACATCAGGTGTGTTGTAGTAGAAAGGCCAAATTGGGGGAGTTTGTTGATGTTGCACGGATGTTGTTTCATATGTTGGACAACATTCTGCACAACATCATAAATTTGTCCTTTCTCCTAACACTGACTCCGTTTTAACAGATGTATTTTTCTATGTTTCCTACATTGCAGGTTGAAGACAATTTCGGATATTGTCAAGCGGTTGCACTGGAATGGAGTGAGAATAGAAAGATCATGGGTGGTTACACCAAGACCATGGAGATAGTGGAGGAGATATTCAAGGCTATCCAAGACAAGTGGATAGGACAATGAAGTTGGTCTGAAAGTCTATAAATAGACTGCATTGGTCGACATTCATGTTTGAGTTAAAGTGAAATACCATTTACTCTACTCCAAACTTAAGAGAGTAACATCCGAGACACAACCGAAAGTACAACCTAGAGTGTTTGTATCTTGTAGGAGTGTGAGGGTCGTTGTTATTCTATTTGTACTGGTCGAGGGAATACAATCTCTCCCATCAGTATTGATTTTATCTTATTAAATCAAGTTTTAGGTTGAATAAGATCACTAGTTACTTGATTGAATAGATTGATTTTTGGTGGTGGTTTTTCACTACACCTTTTAGGATCTTGTAAGAGATTTGTGTGTATCTCACTACTTGTTATAGTGATGTTTTTTACCATGAGGTTCGTGTAGTCTGGATTACAGACTATACAAAATTTTGAAATCCTTTGCACTGCGTTTTTATACTTCCGCTGTCATATGTTGTTTTACATGTTGCATAACATTTTCAACAACACTCTGAAAAATACACACACACACTGTCAATTGCTATTATATAAATATTAGAATCTCAGATATAAGTTTTTCAATGAGATTTTTGATGAATGTTTTTATACTTTTATTTATTATTTATTTTAGATGTATATTACAACTTACAATATTTTATGGGGCTTTTGATGCAAATTTATTTGCCATATATTTTGGGTTAATGTGATGTTTGTTGGAATTTAGAGGCACATAAACACGTAATACATGCGCAACAGAAATATACAGTTCACTAACAACGAATACGTAATTGCATAACTGAATACGTATAAATATAAAGAGAAACCTTACAGTAAATCTTACGTAGATTTCTCAACTATGGTATCCACGTAATCCCCGTTTACGGACTTGCACAGATTTGCCAGCTTTGAATCCCGAGATGAATTTGCTATGAAATTCTAACTCTAGATTTTATGGAGAAAATATGAAGTCACTTATTATGAATTCCCAAGAGCTTATATATATAGGGGAGACCCACCTTAAATCTTAAGCTAACCTGATTATGAATATTATTATAGGATTTAATATATATGTATATCAAATCTCTACGGATTTGATTCCATATATATTAAATCCTATAATAATATTCCATATATTATTATTGGGAATCCTATTTAATTAAATCCAATTTAATTAAACATTAATAATAATTAATTCCAAATTAATCTATTATTAATTAATTCTCCATAAATTAAATATTAAATCCAATTTAACATTTAATCAACCAACCATAATTCGTAAAAGGGGACTACTTGTTGTGTGACCCATATGCCCTCATATATCGAGCGATTAGTCAAACTAACGGTCTTAATTGAACCCTAGACAATAAATCAGACATTCTCAATATATGAGGTACGTTGCGAGAAATGTGCAACTACCTGTAATTGAAACATGGACTATTGCGATTTCCTCCTTTCATTCACGAATACTCGATTAGTCTTGAACATGATGAAGTGTCTATTAAAATAACTTAATCATATTATCCCTAATCACTAATTGATCACTTATGTCACACTTGGCCACAAAGTCCAAGTTGACGTGCATTGGCCAATAACTTTGATCCAATTATGATGAGAAGATGAATATTCTCTCTAAATCCACTTTGAGGAATGAATCCTATTTTTGGCTCAACTACCACGCACATGCACTTCGTGATGAACCCAATCCAAGCCATATTTACCCATGGAAGGGTGCAAGCGTCGGTCATGGTCAAAGTTCATCATTCCACACATGTCGTGCGTATTGACCTCAAGTCAAAGGAGTATCGCATCGCTCCCACTAATCGAGACACCCATAGACACATATAGTGGAACTACATCAAATGGTTTCTTGGATGGGTATACCAATACCCTCTAAGGTATTTGTGCATCCATCATGAGATACCTAGTATCTCGTAGTAAGTGAGATCTTACTACACTCTCTAAGAGTATGATGCAGATCGCACACCAATCTCAATTGCATCATCAATATCACATTCTTGATGATTTTCGATCGGGGCTATTTGAGAATCATGCTTAAGTCATCCGAGTTCTCACAACCTCAATGACAACAATGACTCAAGGGAACACGGATAAGAACAAATGCAAACAATCAAACAAAATATTCTAACAAGTGTAATGACATACATTTAATATTAAATAAACAATAATATTAAACCAATACTGAATATTATCTTAGCATTATGTCCTTACAATGAATTGTCTTTAGGACATTAACACTAACAATGTTAGTATTTTTAATTGAAATTTGAGATTTTGAGTAGTGGTTATAAGTTTCTAATTGTTTATCATTTCATTTAGGTTTATGTTCAATTTTTTTTTGGAAAATTTTGGTGCAAGTTTGTTTACTCTAACTTTTTGGATGTATTAATATTACAATTTTTTAGAAATTATAATTGGGATTTTGATGCAAATTTTATATATTCATTTATAATTTTTATTAATTTACAAACCAAAATTCTATTATGATTGTACATAAATGATTTGTTCATTGTTATTCTAACTTTATTATTTAAATTATGCAGAAAAAAATATCAAACACTTGATATTTCAAGATGATGAGTGAGAATAATCTTTCAAAGAAGAAGAACAAAATGAAGAGTAGTAATTTAAAGTCATATTTTAATAAGAATGGAAAAACACAAGCGAGTTCTTCATCGCCTTTGGTTGGACCACAAAATCTAAGTGAAAATTACCCAAGTAGAACTCCTACTCTTTGTGTAGATCAAAATTACATGGTTAATGCCTTCTCTTCTTTTGACAAATCAAAATTGCTTAAACTAGCTAAATTTTATCCTGATGAGTTCTCAAGTGCTGATTTGTTGTGTCTTGATGATGACCTTGATACTTTCGTTTGTGATATGAGGAGAGATGATAGATTTCAGAACTTGAAAGATATTGGGGAACTCTCCGTGAAACTTGTTGAGACAAATAAGGATGAATTATATTGTCTTGTCTACTTGCTTATAAAGATGGTGTTGATCCTTCCTGTGGCAAATGCTAGTGTTGAAAGAGCATTTTCAGCAATGACTTATGTGAAGAACAAGCTAAGGAATAGCACCGGAGATCAATTCTTGAATGATTGTTTAGTAACTTATATAGAGAGATGTGTTTTTAAAAATAAGCAATGAAGACATTTTGAACCACTTTCAAGGTATGAGAACCCGTCGAGAACAATTGTAATCTTTTTTTTTTTTAGATAAAGAATTTTTTTTCTTTGTAGTTCTTAATACTATATGTATTCAAGATCTAAATTGCCAATATTTTGTTTATGTTACTTCTTTTTTGAATACTTGTCTTACGTTTTAAATAGTATGAATTAAAAAAATTTAAGTATTTTTTTAATTGTGTATACCCTCTTTGAAATTCCTGGATCCACCACTGATCATATATATATATATATTTCAAAAATATTTAATATGTGTATTGTCAATAAATATTTATTGAGTGCTTGGTTATAAGGAGGAAAAGCAATCGGGGAATAAAGATGAATGAAATCATTATTCTTAATTTTAGGAAGTATGAAAATTCTTCAAAAAAGTGAAAATGAAAAATGGTATTGGAATACTCAATTACTCATACGGTCACACCTCATCACCATTTTTTTAAATTGCATTTTTATTTCTCCTAAATTTAATTATGTTGTGCTATATTAAATTTCGAGCTTATTTGTGTTCAAAAAAAAAAAAAGGTGTGTAGAAATAAATTTTATGTTCAAACTCTTTTATTCATTATCTGTTAATAATATATTTAATAGTGTCTCTGATTAATGTATAGAGAGCTTTCAATATTTGAGGCATATACATAGAAATATACAAGTCCTATATTTCTTTCAAAAAGGAAAAAATAAAAAATACAAGTCCTATATTTACAGTTGGTATATAAAATTATATCACCGCGCGTGTGTGTCGCACAGGGACAAAATTGTGAGTAACTTTCATTATCCCGTGTTGAACAGTCATTGACAATTATATGAACTTGTATATAGCTAACATCTTACAATAAACATGGTGTATATATAAAGGAATACTTTAAAATTTGTAATATTTCATATTGTGTTATACTTTTCAGTCCCAATTTTAATGGGACATTTCCTTAAATAAAAAGGGGAAAAAACTTTAAGGTACAAAAAATAGGAAGTAGTGACTTTAAGGTACAAATGCAATTTTTTTGTGACTCTCAGGTACAAAGTGTAATTTTTTTTTTTTCAAACAAAGTGCAATTTTTTTTGTACCTTAGAGTCACTAAAAAATGCATTTGTACCTTATAATCACTGCTTCCAATTTTTTATACCTTAGAGTCATTAATTCAACACATACTCAATTTAAGTATATTGAACTTAAAATTTTAAATACAATTATCAATATAAATATTATATAGTTATAAAATAAATAATTATGCAATACATTTTAAAATTGTATAACTACAACAATATCAACATCCAATTAATTTCATTAAAGAAAATGTCACCATGCATAGCACGAGTATAATACAAATATTATATATATATATATGAATTTCTCTGATACCAGAACGGTACCCAGGTTATACATATGAGTATGTATGTATGATATGCAGAGTAATTACGTGCGGAAGTGAAACACAGTGAATAAACTTGAAATATATGAATGGAAAAATACAATCTTGATTTGAAATTCGTAAATTGAAATACAAATCTTACTTTGAATGGTAGACACAAACTTGGAATGAAAGGGTAAAGATGATATGGGTGGTGTCTTAAGGACTTGTAGTGAGATATTGTCTAAAATATTGAATGAATGTTACAAGAGTTTCGAAGTCTATTTATAAACTTCGCCTACTGGAACTTCATTTGAATTTGAATTTCATTTGCTTTAATTTTGCTTTTGCTTTGCAGGTGCAGACTGTCAGCAGGCTGTCGGCCGGGACCACATCACATGGGACTTTTGAATTTAGTGGCAGGTGGGAGCATCTTCTTTTTATCTTGCCGGTAACCGAAAGTAAAAGGAAGAGAGTCCATGATCTTGACACTAAAGATAATTGAATCCAGCTGTAAAGCTGAGCCAGATTGAAAATGAATACTCGCTTCACCGAGAAGCTTCTGATTCATTCTTCAAATTTTTGATATACCTGGAAAAAGACAAGTTAAGAGAGAAATATTTATCATTTTTCTTTTTTATTGCCTTCTTCATTTTTTCGGCTTTTTTGAATTTTTCTTTTTTCTTTTTTTGCCAATTTTATTTTTTCGGCTTTTTTGAAATTTTCTTTTTTCTTTTGCAATTGTATATTATTCTTTTGCAATTGCTTCTTATTTATTTTTTCTTTTGAAATGCAAGGTAGTCAGAAGTCATATGGGTCTTGAGCACATTGACCTCCGAAAACATCAGAACTTGAATTATCAGAAACATCTTCCTCAGTAGTGGAAGAATTTATTTTTTCCTTAATGAATTGAAAATATTCTTTTGCCATATCTGGATTATCCTCCAGAAGTTGGAACATCTTTATCTGCTTTTGAGAAAGGGGAGGAGCTTCAACATCAAAGGTTTTAACCTCTTTAGACTTTTTCTTCTTTTTTGAACTGGTTGAGCTTGCTGATTGTTGAATTGGATGTTCCCATTTAGGTTTTTCGCCCGTAGTGAGAAACTTATGAACAACAGACGGATTGCAATATTTTGTAGAATATCCTTGCCACCATTTTACCTTAAATTCTCTAACAATAGAGATAGGAAATGGTTTGGGGAAATGCTGTGAAAAGGTAAAACTCCAACAGAGAATCCAAGGGACCTTGAACTCAGCGTATAATTGAATCATTTTCCTGTATTGCTCGCCTGAAGCCTTTTGACAGTAATGAGTGAGTGCTTCTTGAACTTCGGTGGGCAAAATAACCGATAAAGGTCCGAATTGAACCCACCATTCTAAAAACCAAATTGGGAATATGGTTTTAGAAAAGTCGACATGGAATGTAAAGAACCATGAGTGATCAAAGGGTCTAAAGAAAAACATTTTGAACCAAGACATTTTGTAATCAGGATAAGAAAATCCTTGTGGAGAAAATGGTTTTGAAAAACATTTTTCTGGATAAGCGGAAGTCCAATCCTCAGATCTCATAATGTTTTTAATGATACATTTTGAGAAAGAGATCCTTCCCGGGTTTTTTGGATCCATAGTATGAACAATTTCAACAGAATTAGTGTCGATAAGTATGAATTCATAAAAATTTTGAGTTTTAAAGAGATTGTCAGAATACCATTGACAACCAGAAGGAATATATCGAGAGAAAATATCCTTGAGAGTTTTGAAATCTGGAGAATTTATGAATTTTGTCAGAGTTATATGCTCTGGGTTAGGCTTTGTGAAATACGAATGCTTTGAAGGATTGAGTTTTGTTAAGTTAGAACCGGATGGTTCTAGTTTAATAGGAGTAGAAGGAGCAGGTGCTCTAAGCACATTTGAATAAGGCAATGAAGGGAAATCCAAAATAGCTTGAAATTGATTGGGATTAATGAGTGCCTGTGATGAATAATGATCAGGAGTCTGCATTCTTGGTCGATTCATCTTTCTGAAGAAATTCTCTCGTCAGAGAATCATGTAATGAATTATTCTCTCCTTTAATATAATCTATATCAAAATCAAAACTAGAGAGGATGGCTTGCCATCGTGCAAAAATTTGTTTTGAAACAATATTTTTTACATCTTTTTGTAAAACTTCCTTAGCTGATTTGCAATCAATTCTTAAAAGGAATTTTTTATTAAATATATCATCTTGAAATTTGGAAATACAAAGAACAATAGAAAGTATTTCTTTTTTAATGGTAGAGTAATTCTTTTGAGGACCGGACCAAATACCGAATGAAATCTAACAAGTTGTTCTTTTGATTTCTGCAAAGATGATGCATGAGATGCAACATGAGATGCAATTCTTTGTTTTAGAATTCCTCCATATCCTATATCTGAAGCGTCAGTTTCAATAATCATGAAAGCATCAGGTTTAGGAATATCTAAGCAAGGAAGGTATTTAACTTTTTGTTTAATACTTATGATAATATTAGTATGAGTGGAATTCCAAGAAGGATGATCCTTTTGAAGTCTTTTGAAAAAGAGGTTTACAAATAATTCTAAGATTAGAAAAGAAATCAGAGATGTAATTAAGACATCCAAGAAATCTTTGCAATTGATTCTTATCTTTGATTTCATTAGGAGATTTATTGACAAATTCTATAGCTCTAGCAATAGGCTTAATAGTGCCTCTATGAATATCATGACCCAGAAATCTAATTTTAGTTTGAAATAATTTGATTTTGGGAGCAGAGATGGCTAAACCATTTTTCTTAACAACTTGTAAAAAGATGTTAAGGTGTTTGAAATGTTGATCGATGTCTTTAGAAAATAAAAGAACATCATCAATATAGACAATGGAAAAGTCAGAATAATTATTGAATATATCATTCATAATATTTTGAAATTCGGATGGTGCATTCTTAAGACCAAATGGCATGACATTCCATTCGTAATGGCGAAAAGGAACTGTGAATGCTATTTTGTATTTGTCCTTTTCATTAATCTGTATTTGCCAAAAACCAGATTTTAGATCGATTTTTGAGAAGATTCCGACTTTATGAAGTCTATTAATAAGATCTCTTTTATTAGGAATATGATATCTAATCCATTCGAGAACTTCATTTAGGGGTTTGTAATTAATAACGAGTCTAGGAACACCACGTTCCTTCTCAGCTTGATTATTAACATAAAAGGCAGCACAACTCCAAGGTGACTTAGAGGGCCTTATTAATTTCTTTTGTAATAAAGAATTGATTTCTTCTTTACAAGTATTAAGAAGTTCGTGATTCATTTGAATAGGACGAGCTTTAGTAGGAATATTTTTCTCAATGAAATTAGGAATATAAGGAAGAGAAACAACATGTTTTTTCCTTTCCCAGAAAGCACTAGGAAGATCAGAACATATTTCTCGTTCAAGTAATTCTTTGAAGGCAGAAATTTTTGTTTGAAGATCTTTATTATTAAGAGCTTCTTCAATTTTTAAATAAGGAATTTCTTCCTGTAAAGATTGAATATGAAATTACTTTCTTGAAATAGAATTAATTTGAGAAATTAAAAGTTTTTGTAATAAAGAGATTTCTCTTTGTTTAACAGGATTTAGGAAATTAAAGGAAATTGAATTTCCCATAATATTAGTAGTGATGCCAGTTCTATTAACAACAAAAGGATATAACGTTGTTAAAAACGGAGTTCCAAGAATAACATCTTGACTAAGATTTTTAACAAGAATGAAAGGAGTTTTGAAGCAGTATCCTTGATTGCAGATATAAGCATTTGAAAGCTTATACTTTATATGAAGAGGGGTTGCATTAGCAGCCATAAGTTTTTCATTAGTCTTTTCATAGTATTTTGAAGAAATAAGTCCTTCTCTAATACAATTTTGATCTGCTCCACTGTCTAAAAGACATGAAACATTTATTTTGAAATCATCAACAACTAAAGTTATGATCGTATACCACTTTTGAAAAGAAATTTTTATCAATAGCTTGAACAGATTCTTCATTAGCTTTAGAAGTTTCAGGAATGTCTTCAGGATAAGACTTGAGAAGAGAGATTCGAGCTTCGAGCTCTAAATCTTTAGTATGAAGTGTTCCAATTTCTTTTTGAAGTTGATTAACTTCCTTCTTTAGAGAATTAACTTCTCTTTGAAGGTCAGATGTATCAACAGAGGTTTTGAAAATAGAAGAACTAGGATTTTTGTCAAAAAGTTTTGTAATACTGAAAGGTTCCAGGGAAAGTATATTCTTATCTTTCTTAGGATTTTCATCTTTTTGAATTAAATCTCTTAATCTTATTAAGTATTTTTGACGATCTTCATGATCAGGAACCTTTTCAATTAGATCAAAAAGAAGTTCGTGTTCACTTTTATTATTAATAACATTAATAGAAAGAGGACAAAATCCTATCATATTTGTCCCTAAAAGACTTAAATGGAATGAAATAACCATTCCGAAAGAATTCATAATCTCTACTCCTCAAATTCCTAGAAAATGGAAAAAAGAGAAATCTCTGAAATAGAAGAAGACTCGGAAGGAAGAGTTCTACTTCGATTCAAATCTTTACGTCTTAAAGAAAGACCTAATATTCAAATTCAAGAAGTCTCTTCTAGAGCCTCTTTTTCGGAAGGATCTAGATCTAACTTTCAAAATATCAAAGTTGATTTTAAAACTCCTATTCCTAGCACCAGCTATCATACTGATTTCAATGAAGAACCAAGTCATATTGGTTCTCCAACCTATTCTCAAATGGATCAAATTAATATGATTCAGAGAGAATTTCATGTCGATTTCAATTATCTTGAAGAAGAATTCAATGATCCTGAAGACGAAGATAGAAGAAATTGGTTTTTAAAACTTGATGAAAAGTTTAGAAACAAACTTCAAGAAGAATGGATTATTGGTCTCCATAAATTCAGAGACAATATTCCTATTTTAAATTGATTCGCTGCTTATTGCAAACATAATGACATTGAGGAAGATGTCTATACTCTTGATCAAATTAATGTTCAAACCAATCTCTATAAAAAATGGAATCTTGCTACAGGTTCAACTGTTACCGCTATTCATCCACCTCTTCAAATTATTAATTCCTATTACTAATGGAGAAGTTCTTGCAACTTCTTTCAGAGTGGGAAGAGAAGGAGATGATGCACCAAAAATGAGTGACATCAGAAAACTTCACGAACAAAATAATTATTCAAATCAAATTCTTCATACTATAGCCGAACAGGTTGATAATATATCTGTTAAAATTGATTCAAAAAATATTGTTAAAAATACAACTCCAAATTTTCCTAATGCTACTTCTGTTCCTCATTTCATGCCCAGAAGTCTTCCTGACAATACTGAAGACAAACTAAAACTTTCTTCATCCTTTGATCTTATTGACAAAATTACTCGTCGTATTTCCTACGAGGGTTCATCTTCTAAAAATATTAATTGTCTAGAAGATAATACCAAAGATAATGATTCTGATGATAGCCCTAAAAAAGAAATCAACATAATTAATTTCAAACCTGGAACTAAGCCTTTCTACAATAATCGATACACTCCTCCTGATATCGGATTTGAAGAAAGGGCACATTTAAAAAATGGTGCAAAATATGACGGATCTTCCATAACAGAATGGGACATTGATGGAAAGTCCGAATATGAAATTTTGAATACACTTCAAGAGATGGGTATGGCACGTGTTGCCTACAAAATTACTAATCAAAATGAAGAAAATGCAGTAGCCCTTATTGTTAGTGGTTTTACTGGACAACTCAAAAACTGATGGGATAATTCTCCCACTCTTGAAAACAAAAAAGCTATTCTTTACCATGTTTCTACCTTCGAAGATGAAAATGGTATTATTACTATTAAAAATGATGCTTGTGATTTTTTAATAATCACTATTGGCATGTATTTTATTGGTAATCCAAAATAAGAGCTTGACTCTACTCAAATTGTCCTTTCAAACCTTCGTTGTCCAACTCTTTCGGATTATCGTTGGTATAAGGATGTCTTTCTTACTCATGTTCTTAAAAGAAATGATTGCAATGCATCTTTTTGGAAAGAAAGATTTGTTGCAGGCCTTCCAAAACTCTTTAGCGAAAGAGTTCATAATAAACTCAAAGAAGCTAATGGCATGGCTGATATTAATTTTGATGGTACCACATATGGCCAATTATTTGCTTTTATTAAGAAGGAAGCTCTCTCTTTATGTTCTGAACTCAAAATCCAATCTAAATATGGTTCCAAAAAGAGTACTTTCAAAAGAGAAGTTGGTACTTTCTGTGAAGCCTTTGGTCTTCAGAAAATTCAAGCTCCTTCTTCTAAACTCAAAAAGAAAGCTAAGAGATTTTCTAAAAATTCTAAAGATAGAAAATCCTCAAAGAAATATTCCTCTAATGATCCTCAAAACTCTAATAAGAAAAAACCTTTTAAGAAATTTAATAAATTTCAACCTAGATGCTTTAAATGTCAAAAGCTTGGTCACAAAGCTGATGCTTGTACACTCAAAAAGAAAATTGATGAGGTTTTTCATGATAATGAAGACCTTAGAGATAAAATCTCAGCGCTCCTTATTTCTAATAAAGAATCTTCAGAAGAGGAACAAGAAGAACATTCTGAACATAACTCTGAAGAAAATCAAATTAATGAAATTCTTGATAGTAGTTCTGAAGAAGAAGAAGATTGTCAAGGAGGATTTTGTCCTCTTTCTATTAATGTTATTAATAATAAAAGTGAACAAGAACTTCTTTTTTATCTAATTGAAAAGGTTCCTGATCATGAAGATCGTCAAAAATACTTAATAAGATTAAGAGATTTAATTCTTAAAGATGAAAATCCTAAGAAAGATAAGAATATACTTTCCCTGGAACCTTTCAGTATTACAAAACTTTTTGACAAAAATCCTAGTTCTTCTATTTTCAAAACCTCTGTTGATACATCTGACCTTCAAAGAGAAGTTAATTCTCTAAAGAATGAAGTTAATCAACTTCAAAAAGAAATTGGAACACTTCATACTAAAGATTTAGAGCTCGAAGCTCGAATCTCTCTTCTCAAGTCTTATCCTAAAGACATTCCTGAAACTTCTAAAGCTAATGAAGAATCTGTTCAAGCTATTGATAAAATTTATTTTCAAAAGTGGTATACGATCATAACTTTAGTTGTTGATGATTTCAAAATAAATGTTTCATGTCTTTTAGACAGTGGAACATATCAAAATTGTATTAGAGAAGGACTTATTCCTTCAAAATACTATGAAAAGACTAATGAAAAACTTATGGCTGCTAATGCAACCCCTCTTCATATAAAGTATAAGCTTTCAAATGCTTATATCTGCAATCAAGGATACTGCTTCAAAACTCCTTTCATTCTTGTTAAAAATCTTAGTCAAGATGTTATTCTTGGAACTCCATTTTTAACAACTTTATATCCTTTTGCTGTTAATAGAACTGGCATCACTACTAATATTATGGAAAATTCAATTTCCTTTAATTTCCTAAATCCTGTTAAACAAAGAGAAATCTCTTTATTACAAAAACTTTTAATTTCTCAAATTAATTCTATTTCAAGAAAGCAATTTCATATTCAATCTTTACAGGAAGAAATTCCTTATTTAAAAATTGAAGAAGCTCTTAATAATAAAGATCTTCAAACAAAAATTTCTGCCTTCAAAGAATTACTTGAACGAGAAATATGTTCTGATCTTCCTAGTGCTTTCTGGGAAAGGAAAAAACATGTTGTTTCTCTTCCTTATATTCCTAATTTCATTGAGAAAAATATTCCTACTAAAGTTCGTCCTATTCAAATGAATCACGAACTTCTTAATACTTGTAAAGAAGAAATCAATTCTTTATTACAAAAGTAATTAATAAGGCCCTGTTGGTCCCGGTGGGAAAACCTATTTTGCGCGCGTAAGAAAGCAAAAACGTTCGATTCGGTGCATATAAAAGCAAGGGGGGGTGAGGGCAAGAGTGTTTCCAATTTTTTCACTTTTGAGCTCATGTGTTGTGTTTTTTTGCTTATAACTAGAATGCATATGACAAGTATAAACATAAAGCGAGAACAACACAAAGAATATATAGTGGTTCGGACAACCATCCTACATCCACTCTCCCCTCTCTAGGAAATTCCTTCAACGGGACTTATCAACCTCCACGGGATTGCTTATAGATATTTAACCGAGCTCACACTCGAATCGACTTATAACCCTCTCTCGGGTTCGCCTAAAGGACTTATCACCCTCCACGGGATTGCCCTCTGAGATGTTTAACGAGTTCACACTCCAACGGGACTTATCACCCTCACTCGGGTTTGCTAACAACTACCTCACTTCACCACTTTGGGTTTGGGTTTGGTGTTGTCTCCAACTATGGTGAGATTTTCCCTTACAATGGTTTAGCCTCAATGCTAAGGTTGGGAAAATCTCTCTAAGCTTATGATACATCGTGGGTTGCTTAGGTTGAGTTCTAGAACACTCTTTGAATATATTTGTATATCTCTGGACTTGTGTTCTAGGGTGGGAATGCTTTGACTATATCGCTTTTGGCTTTGTAGCATTTTGTGCATAATCTCCACGCATCCACACTCCACACTTGATAATGAAGGAAGAACTTGTATTTATAGTGTGGATTTGAATGTTACCGTTGGAGAGAATCACATTCAAATCCATACTATTCTTTGTAAGCTCTGCAGCTTTTTCAGGCTGGTTGTCTTCCTCTCGTTGGTCCATGTCAGCTGGATTCCAACGGCTATATTCCTCAGCTTCAATGCCTTGGAACATTCAGGATATACTGAGCATTTAGTACATTCTGAGTTCTTTAGTAATTACTGTGTCTTCAGTATTTCTCTGAGTCTTCAGGTTCTCTGAGTCTTCAGGTTTCTCTGAGCCTTTAGGTTTCTCTGAGCCTTCGATTCTCGATCCTCCTCGAGTCTTGATATCCTGTTTCTTCTTGAGTCTTCAGGAACTAACCTGTTCTATATCTGCCGACTATACATGGTGCAGATAATATCCTGAACACTCTAAAACTGAATCCTGACTCATCTATCAAGATTATCCTGAACATGTCATACTCAGGGGTTTTGGGATCTAATCAAAATCCTCTTTATTAAATTCATTTCCCAACAATTTCCCCCTTTTTGATGATGCCAAAACCTATCTTGTTACAAACATATAACCTATACTCAGGTTTCAGTTTTTCCTTTTACAAGAATGGTAAATCTCTAATCAATTTAAATCATTAAATGTATTTCTTCAAGAATGAATCTTTCTTAAATAGGTCATTACTAAATACTTAAGCAATTTCTCCCATAAAGCATCATATAGTTTTTCCCTTTATATGAGCATACAATCGATCGTAGATATATTCAATCAGCATATCAACATAAAAGACATGTAAAAAAAGATAATGAGGTATTATCTTTGATCATAAAGATAAAAGTTTCATTGATTGTATGTTATCGATTCAGATTAATGAACTTATTAAAGAAATAAAGACAAAAAACATAAAGAATTACAAGTCTTGATTTTTGGTCTTGATCTTTTCTTCATTTCTGGCTCCTCATTCTTCTTCAATGGACTTTGTCTCGATCAGTATTAATCGACACTCATGCTGACTGAGTTCAGTTTCTTCTGACTTCAGACATCTTGACCCTCAGGTCTTTTGACCTATACTGAGTCTCAGTTTACTTTACTTACTGAGTCTCAGATCACTTTTACCCAAGCTATCTGATTTCTTCTTTGCCTGATCTGATTAGCTCGACTAATCAGATCAACACATCTTTAGATCAACATAGCATCGGTCATTATATCAGGTTAGCATATCAGGTTTATCATATCCGATCTTGATCACGTCCGATCTCGATCAAGATTCATCCGCTCATTATCATATCTTGATCTCGATCACGTCTGATCTTGATCATCTCTTTTTGCTCATCTTCCGATTTGCAACCTTCTTCCGATTCTTTGGTTTTAGCTTTTCTTCACTTCCGGTTTTTACCTTCATCATTTGAACTCATCTAACTTATTTGATCTCGATCAGTCTTGTCTGCAGCCATGTCTTGATCTTGATCATCTACTTTTGATTATGTGAGTTCCCCCTCAAGTTGAAGTTCCCCTTTCAACTGATATAGACCGATATATCTGATTTGGTGAAGTTTTCAAACTCAGCTGATTTTCTTCATTAGATCAGCTTTGTATGTAATCAGATTTTTGTTGACCTAATCTGATTCTCCTCAGATTAAGCCAATTTCTTGGAAAGTGTTACTGCCAAAACTTAGTCTAGAGTAGTAGCCTCTATTCCCTAAGTTGGTGCGATTTGACATGCGTAGATATCGTCTGACACTCTTGATATGTCAATCCGCCGTAACTTTATCCAATTATCGGTCGCGTGATTTCTACACGCTGTCCTTGTGATGCAAATTTTTCTAAAAAGGCTTTGAGAACTCAAATTTGCATCTCACCCCTCTTGCCTCTATAAATTGGACCAATATTTTACACGATATAACTCATTCACCATACTTATCTTCTTTGTAGAATCATGTATCCCGTGAACCCTTGTTTCCTGGTGAGACTTCCTAAACACTTTTACCCCCTTTTCCATGATTTCATCTTCTCAAATCAACCACATGTGTGCCCTTTTTTGCGGTTCTCGCTCGTCATCAAAGATTTCTCATACAATCGTTGCTAAGCTTCTCTACCATCGTGTGGCGGATTCTTTGTCAAGAATCGATAAGTCACTTCTCCTATTCATTTCACTTGTGTGTCTTTCTCGATGACGTAATAAAGATTAAATTACAGACTTCGATCCGAAAATGAACGTGAGTTTGATATCGATCTTGATCGGACAACGGTGATCTTCCTATATCAACTCACCATTTAACAGCTGGAGAGCCCACTGACTCTTTCTTAGGGCTCCTGGCTTAAAAATCCTATCAAGGCCGCTCTCACTCCATTGGAGAGTCCATCAATTTGCGGCATAGGATTACCTTTCAAGCCTCCCTCACCCTGTTAAGTGGGGGAAAATGAGAGCATGAGATCTTAAAATCTCTCTCTTTCCTCCTCTTAATTACCACCCTGTAGATCGGGTTTGGGTTTGGATGAAGGTTTAGGGTTATGGCTTAAAGGTTTAGGGTTTAGAGTTATGTATTGACCTCCGGGTTCTCTTGCATTTGTCACTTGTAATGTAACATGACCCTCGGGTTTTTATCAATGAAAAGTTCTATTATTCCATTGTTGTGTAAAACTTTCTGTTTCCTTGATACCACTTGTTGGTATCAGATCAGAGACAGGTTTAAAAAAATAGATCTGCTCAGGCGATTACATTGAAGAAGTAATCTTTTGAGCACCTGCTCTGATACCACTTGTTGGTCCCGGTGGGAAAACCTATTTTGCGCGTGCGGAAGCAAAACGTTTCAGTTCGGTGCATATAAAACAGGGGTGAGGGCAGAGTGTTTCCAATTTTTCACTTTTGAGCTCATGTGTTGTGTTTTGCTTATAACTAGAATGCATATGACAAGTATAAACATAAAGCAGTAAACAACACAGCAATATATAGTGGTTCGGACAACCAGTCCAACATCCACTCTCCCTCTCTAGGGAAATTCCTTCAACGGGACTTATCAACCTCCACGGGATTGCCTATAGATATTTACCGAGCTCACACTCGAACTGGACTTATAACCCTCTCTCGGGTTCGCCTCGGGACTTATCACCCTCCACGGGATTGCCTACAGATGTTTAACGAGTTCACACTCCAACGGGACTTATCACCCTCACTCGGGTTTGCCTAACAACTACCTCACTTCACCACTGGGTTTGGGTTTGGTGTTGTCTCCAACTATGGTGAGATTTTCCCTTACAATGGTTTAGCCTCAATGCTAAGGTTGGGAAAATCTCTCTAAGCTTATGATACATCGTGGGTTGCTTAGGTTGAGTTCTAGAACACTCTTTGAATATATTTGTATATCTACAGACTTGTGTTCTAGGGTGGGAATGCTTTGACTATATCGCTCTTTGGCTTTGTAGCATTTTGTGCATAATCTCCACGCATCCACACTCCACACTTGATAATGAAGGAAGAACTTGTATTTATAGTGTGGATTTGAATGTTACCGTTGGAGAGAATCACATTCAAATCCATACTATTCTTTGTAAGCTCTGCAGCTTTTTCAGGCTGGTTGTCTTCCTCTCGTTGGTCCACGTCAGCTGGATTCCAACGGCTATATTCCTCAGCTTCAATGCCTTGGAACATTCAGGATATACTGAGCATTTAGTACATTACTGAGTTCTTTAGTAATTACTGTGTCTTCAGTATTTCTCTGAGTCTTCAGGTTCTCTGAGTCTTCAGGTTTCTCTGAGCCTTTAGGTTTCTCTGAGCCTTCAGTTCTCAGTATCCTACTGAGTCTTCAGTATCCCAGTTTCTTACTGAGTCTTCAGGAACTAACCTGTTCTATATCTGCCGACTATACATGGTGCAGATAATATCCTGAACACTCTAAAACTGAATCCTGACTCATCTATCAAGATTATCCTGAACATGTCATACTCAGGGGTTTTGGGATCTAATCAAAATCCTCTTTATTAAATTCATTTCCCAACAGGCCCTCTAAGTCACCTTGGAGTTGTGCTGCCTTTTATGTTAATAATCAAGCTGAGAAGGAACGTGGTGTTCCTAGACTCGTTATTAATTACAAACCCCTAAATGAAGTTCTCGAATGGATTAGATATCCTATTCCTAATAAAAGAGACCTTATTAATAGACTTCATAAATCCAGAATCTTCTCAAAATTCGATCTAAAATCTGGTTTTTTGCAAATACAGATTAATGAAAAGAACAAATACAAAACAGCATTCACAGTTCCTTTTGGCCATTACGAATGGAATGTCATGCCATTTGGTCTTAAGAATGCACCATCCGAATTTCAAAATATTATGAATGATATATTCAATAATTATTCTGACTTTTCCATTGTCTATATTGATGATGTTCTTTTATTTTCTAAAGACATCGATCAACATTTCAAACACCTTAACATCTTTTTACAGGTTGTTAAGAAAAATGGTTTAGCCATCTCTGCTCCCAAAATCAAATTATTTCAAACTAAAATTAGATTTCTGGGTCATGATATTCATAGAGGCATTATTAAGCCTATTGCTAGAGCTATAGAATTTGCCAATAAATTTCCTAATGAAATCAAAGATAAGAATCAATTGCAAAGATTTCTTGGATGTCTTAATTACATCTCTGATTTCTTTCCTAATCTTAGAATTATTTGTAAACCTCTTTTTCAAAGACTTCAAAAGGATCCTCCTTCTTGGAATTCCACTCATACTAATATTATCATAAGTATTAAACAAAAAGTTAAAACCCTTCCTTGCTTAGGTATTCCTAAACCTGATGCTTTCATGATTATTGAAACTGACGCTTCAGATATAGGATATGGAGGAATTCTAAAACAAAGAATTGCATCTCATGCATCATCTTTGCAGAAATCAAAAGAACAACTTGTTAGATTTCATTACGGTATTTGGTCCGGTCCTCAAAAGAATTACTCTACCATTAAAAAAGAAATACTTTCTATTGTTCTTTGTATTTCCAAATTTCAAGATGATATATTTAATAAAAAATTCCTTTTAAGAATTGATTGCAAATCAGCTAAGGAAGTTTTACAAAAAGATGTAAAAAATATTGTTTCAAAACAAATTTTTGCACGATGGCAAGCCATCCTCTCTAGTTTTGATTTTGATATAGATTATATTAAAGGAGAGAATAATTCATTACCTGATTCTCTGACGAGAGAATTTCTTCAGAAAGATGAATCGACCAAGAATGCAGACTCCTGATCATTATTCATCACAGACACTCATTAATCCCAATCAATTTCAAGCTATTTCGGATTTCCCTTCATTGCCTTATTCAAATGTGCTTAGAGCACATGCTCCTTCTACTCCTGTTAAACTAGAACCATCCGGTTCTAACTTAACAAAACTCAATTTTTCAAAGCATTCGTATTTCACAAAGCCTAACCCAGAGCATATAACTCTGACAAAATTCATAAATTCTCCAGATTTCAAAACTCTCAAGGATATTATCTCTCGATATATTCCTTCTGGTTGTCAATGGTATTCTGACAATCTCTTTAAAACTAAAAAAATTTATGAATTCATACTTATCGACACTAATTCTGTTGAAATTGTTCATACTATGGATCCAAAAAACCCGGGAAGGATCTCTTTCTCAAAATGTATCAATAAAAACATTATGAGATCTGAGGATTGGACTTCCGCTTATCCAGAAAAATGTTTTTCAAAACCATTTTCTCCACAAGGATTTTCTTATCCTGATTGCAAAATGGCTTGGTTCAAAATGTTTTTCTTTAGACCCTTTGATCACTCATGGTTCTTTACATTCCATGTCGACTTTTCTAAAACCATATTCCCAATTTGGTTTTTAGAATGGTGGGTTCAATTCGGACCTTTATCGGTTATTTTGCCCACCGAAGTTCAAGAAGCACTCACTCATTACTGTCAAAAGGCTCCAGGCGAGCAATACAGGAAAATGATTCAATTCTACGCTGAGTTCAAGGTCCCTTGGATTCTCTGTTGGAGTTTTACCTTTTCAGAGCATTTCCCAAACCATTTCTTATCTTTATTGTTAGAGAATTTAAGGTAAAATGGTGGCAAGGATATTCTACAAAATATTGCAATCCGTCTGTTGTTCATAAGTTTCTCACTATGGGCGAAAAACCTAAATGGGAACATCCAATTCAACAATCAGCAAGCTCAACAAGTTCAAAAAAGAAGAAAAAGTCTAAAGAGGTTAAAACCTTTGATGTTGAAGCTCCTCCCCTTTCTCAAAAGCAGATAAAGATGTTCCAACTTCTGGAGGATAATCCAGATATGGCAAAAGAATATCTTCAATTCATTAAGGAAAAATGAAATTCTTCCACTAATGAGGAAGATGTTTATGATAATTCAAGTTCTGATGTTTTCGGAGGTCAATGTGCTCAAGACCCATATGACTTCTGACTACCTTGCATTTCAAAAGAAAAAATAAATAAGAAGCAATTGCAAAAGAATAATATACAATTGCAAAAGAAAAAAGAAAATTTCAAAAAAGCCGAAAAAATAAAATTGGCAAAAAAAGAAAAAAGAAAAATTCAAAAAAGCCGAAAAAATGAAGAAGGCAATAAAAAAGAAAAATGATAAATATTTCTCTCTTAACTTGTCTTTTTCCAGGTATATCAAAATTTTGAAGAATGAATCAGAAGCTTCTCGGTGAAGCGAGTATTCATTTTCAATCTGGCTCAGCTTTACAGCTGGATTCAATTATCTTTAGTGTCAAGATCATGGACTCTCTTCCTTTTTTACTTTCTAAGCACTAAGAAGATAAAAAGAAGATGCTCCCACCTGCCACTAAATTCAAAAGTCCCATGTGATGTGGTCCCGGCCGACAGCCTGCACCTGCAAAGCAAAAGCAAAATTAAAGCAAATGAAATTCAAATTCAAATGAAGTTCCAGTAGGCGAAGTTTATAAATAGACTTCGAAAGTCTTGTAACATTCATTCAATATTTTAGACAATATCTCACTACAAGTCCTTAAGACACCACCCATATCATCTTTACCCTTTCATTCCAAGTTTGTGTCTACCATTCAAAGTAAGATTTGTATTTCAATTTACGAATTTCAAATCAAGATTGTATTTTTCCATTCATATATTTCAAGTTTATTCACTGTGTTTCACTTTCGCACGTAATTACTCTGCATATCATACATACATACTCATATGTATAACTTGGGTTATATATATATATATGTATATACATGCATGTTTATTTGCTCATTGGGACTCATTTCAGTGTTTTGAAGTATCAACGCCGTTATAATTTTCAATTATCACAATCACAAAGAAATTATTTGGAGTTAAAAGTACACTTTATGGAAACATATGTACATTTTAAGAGGAAGTTTTGTATCACACTATGACTTTTGTGAAATTTTCATAATTTTGCCTCGGACAGCAAATTTTTTATTAAAAATAATTAATAAATAATACTCCAACTTTTTATACTCCCTCCGTCCCAAAATGACTTGAACAGTTACTGTTTCGCTCGTGTTTTAGAGAGCGAGTTTTTTATTAGTATACGAAATGATAAAATAATTTTAAGAAATGCGTATGATAGAGGAGGGGTAAGATTATCATACCCCACCTTAAAAGTCACTTTATTATTTCAAATACTAATAAACAATTCGCTCGTTAAAACACGAGCAAAAGGGTAAGTGTTCAAGTAATCTTGGGACGGAGGGAGTACTTTTTTTAATGGGACGTCCCACAACATTTTGTACACCCAAAAAAGAAAGCTCCTTACTAATCTTCATCCTCACAATATTCATATATTTACACAAAATGACATTGTTTTGGGACCCACCCATACACTCAATCAAACTACTTTATTTACTTTATACATAAAAGTTTACAAAATTATCCTCCAATACTGTACTCATTATACCCTTTTCTTAAACTACGTGCCCAGAAGTTGTTACAAAGTATTTCGGGATGGAGGAAGTATTGGACAGCAGCAGCGCTGCAAGAGGTGTGACCGTGTGAATTGGGGAAAACAAATTCAAGATTCCTGATTTTGTCAAAGTTTGGGGCCTATATACTTTGTTTATATATAATGATTTATTTTGATGTTAATTCAAATATTTGTCGTTTGATGAAGATTCTGTTTCCAATCAAGGAAAGATGGAACTCCTTTTGTATCATCATAGCCTGTGAAAAATCTTCAACAGTAATGTCGACTGTATTTTAGATTGTCCTAACTTCAACTTGATTGAACAAGTTAAACAGAGCACCACATGTCTTTTTGTTTTCATTAAAAGGACATCTACACACTTTCTATTCATCATTTTATCTTCTAATCATGCAACTATTCATTTTATATGTTTAGAGAAATAATATTAGAACAAAAATACAAAAATATAAATTTGTTAATTCAGTTGGTCAATAATAATGCGTCTGAGGCACTATCAAACTAGGAGATATACTAGTTTCCATAGAGAAAAAAGTTTTTTTAGTACCATAATTTATTTACTGTCCATTTTTCATCAAAAAAAAATTAAATGTTCAGTTTTTATCCCATAACTAAATTGATTGTCCAATTATAATTGCAAAAAACATCATTTTCAGTCATTCGGAAGTCCCATGCCAGCAAAATTTGGTCATTTTTAAATTTGTAGATTTTAAATTTGAGTTTTAATTTAATTTATTGAGTTATTTATACATGTGCAATTTAATTGATTAAAAACTGTAAAAAAAATTAAAAGAAAAAGATGTCAGCAACCGGTATAAAAAATCCTCAAATTTTACTGGGGACGTAACTAGCAGGTGACCTAAACGATATTTTTCGTGACCTAAATGACGTAACTAGCACGTGACATACACGATGTTGTTCATGATATTTTTGAGAAATTTGAGACCAAAATTGGATAATTAATTTAGTTAAGGAACCAAAACTGGACAGTTAAATTTTTTGAACAAAAAATAGATAGTAGAGTAGTTATGGGATCAAAAAAACTTTTTTTTTTTTTCTTTCAATTTACGTGTAATACAAGATATAGTATATCATAGGATTATTTATACCAAAAACTAAATTATAGTGCTAAAAGACTATCGAACTCGAAACCCGCTTAAAAGACCCAGAACTTTTGCAAAAAAATTGAACTAGATGCAACGAATTAGCTGGATGCGATCTTATAAGAGCAGTCAAGACGGGCCGGCGGAGCAGACCAAAACTCGCTAAAGCCAGTATTTTGGCGGGGCGAGGTGGGACGGGCTAAAAATTTGGCTGGCTACAAAACCCCAACCCAACCCATTAATTGACGGATTGCGGGTTCAGACGGGCCAGTCCACTATTATATTTTTAATATTATTTTATATTTTTTATTTTAAATTTTAAAAAATTATATATATGTAATTTAAAAGTTTTAAATACATTAAATTTATCAAAATCAAATGAAATCAAACAATTTATGTGGGTTATCATTCCAAAAAAATTAAATCAAAATATTTCTCATAAATAAAATTAATCATTCATTACTCATACATATAACTTCATATAAATTGAAATTTACCACTAATCAACCATAATAATTTACAAACATAATCTTTTAATTCTACATATTAAATTTTGATAAAAACTCATATGAGACGGTCTCATGCATGAGACGGTGTACAACTTAACTTAACCAGGTGGCTTAGCCCACCTGACCACTGGGCTCCTCATTTGAGTGGGAGACCCGGGTTTGATTTCTTCTGGGAACGAATTTGGAGTTATGGGAGTTATAAGGTGGATTGACGATTTCGTGGAGTATTTGGATGCTTGGTGTACTAATTAATAACAAATAACATCTAACTTTGCCCGATAAAAAAAAAAAAAAAAACTTAACACAAATCACACCCACCCTTTCAAAAGTGTTAAAGCTTCAATGTCCAACTTATGCTCGTCTCACCGTGAGACCGTCTCATGCAAATATGTCTCTTAAATTTATCATATATAAACATAAATTTACGAAATATCCCAAAAAATAACATTACAATTACTAAAATATATAATAAAATAAAAAATAATTTTAGGAGGCCCGCCTAGGCTCTCCCCCAACCCGCCTCCAAACGGACTAAAATTTTATTTACTCAATCCACCTCTTTAACACGACAGGGCAGACTGGCTTACCAACCCATTTTGACGGCTCTTGTTATCATGTGCCGATGTAAAGTCCATCAGGCTTCATAATATTTCAACACTTATAATTTTGCTCAAGTTGTGATATGCATCTTCATATATAATAATTTAAGCTCGTGTAAGCATCAAACAAATAACTTATTCCTTTTTTGATCGTTGATCTTGGGAGAAAAAGTGAAAAAATTACAGGATGATTAATGAACCCTGAAGATCGTCAAAATTTTTGGCATAAAAAATATCATCTAAAAGTCAGAATTCATAGAAATGTGTGAAATTAATTATTTTATTTAATTTCCATTCCATCTCATCTAAAAGTCCGAACTTGTAGAGAGGTGTGAAATCAATTAGTTTATTTAACTTCCCTTTCATCTCATCTAAAGTTCGAACTTGTAGAGAGGTGCAAAATTAATTAGTTTATTTCATTTCTCTAACACTACCCCTCACTCGTGGGTTTAATTCTCTTACTCCATCATTGAGAGGAGGCTCATCGAGTAGACAATTTAATATGGGTGGAGTTGCTTTCAGCGGGAAGCGAATGCAAGACATGTGCGTGAGCCTGAATACTCTGATACCATGAAAGAATTTTATTTCATCTAAAAATCTGAACTTATAAAGATATGTGAAATTTAATTCGTTTATTTAATTTTCTTAATATGGTCATTCTTTAAATGTGTTAATATTGCACATGCAATATTGCATAGTGTCCCTCTGCATTCTGTACATTACTATAAAATACTACAATTTGCTAATAAACAAACTCTCCTATAAACATGTTTTATAGTACGAAACTGTCTCATTCAGTTTTATCATAACATTCATTCAGTAACATTATTATTCTTATAAACTAATACCATAATATTTTTTACACACATATTTTAGCATTTTTGTGTGTGTAAAACGTTATGGAATTAATTTATAAGTATATTAATATTACTAACCGACAATTACGATATTATTAAATAAAAGTCTCATATGATAAATAAGTTTTACTTGAGACTAATTCAGAACCAGAAGCGTGGGAGATGAAAAGAGATGTGTTGCGGATGATAATGAAAAGTTTCCATTATTTCTTCTTCCATCTATTACTACCCATTCTAACTTTTTTTTAATTGGATTGGACCATGAAATTAAGGGGACCAGTTAGTAACATGTATTGATATTTATTTAATGTATGAGTGGCTAAGTTTCAGAGATAAGTTAAAATCTTCAATCTCAATCTATAACTTTATATATATATATATATATATATATAAACTTTGCTGAATCCTAGTATACAATTAAACGATGAAAGGAATCTTAATTAGTTTTATAAAAAAAAAAGGCTAATTAATTTTTTTTTAATGGTTTTGCCTTTTTATCATAGAAATTAATAGACGTAGCGTTTGGGTAATAGGATTCAGAATATAAATCAGGCTTTAGCAATATGATTTCAAAATGAAAAGATGACACACTTTTTCTGGAGCATAAATGATTTTTCAGTAAAAAGGTAAGCATAATATAAAGATTATGGAATTTATGGTATGGACAAAAGTTAAAATAAATTGTATGCTGTAAAAGGATAAGGAAAGCAATAATAGGGCAGGGTCAGGGGACCAACTGCTGTTTTATTAATATAATCCTCCACATATAATATAGGAGTAATTAATAAATAGTTCACATTTACATATATATATATATATTTAATTATTGTCGTTAATTAATTATTGAAAACGATAGTTGAGGGATAGATACCATTTTCGTTGTCAGAATGAAAATAATTGTTTTACAAATATTGCGGGGAAATGTTTGGTTTTCCGGCACGGCGGGGCGGCGGGGTGGTCATGAGGGTTACGAGGAGATCGGCGAAAGCTCCGACGATGAACTTGTGTGTGCTTTTGGGGTTTAATGACAGGTAGCACATCAGGAGTTTGTGCAAGTAATCCCAGTTTTGCTGCACGTCGTGGATTTCACGCGCCTCCACCATTTCCTGCATGGATCGCCGGAAGTCGGAAAATGGATCCGGCGAGTAGGTAGGGACGGCCACGCTGGAGGAGGCGGCGGCGGCGGAGGAGTCGATGATGGAGTTGGAGCTCCCCGGTGACGAGAAGAAGAACCGCCGGGATGCAAAGACGGTGGCCATGTCCGGGCTTGAGGAGGCGTGGTGGTCCGATGCGGCGGCGTTGAAGAGGGAATTGAAGTTCTTGATTAAGACGGCGGAGGGGGTGGTGGGGCTGCCGCTTTCCGGGAGGGGGTGTTCCGGCGAGGATAGTGATTTCAACCTGCAGCTTGTGAAACACAAATTCAGATTTCTTGCCATTTTACTTGATAATAATACTATGGTGCAGAAATAATTAAATTGTAGTACTCTTTACTCTCGGATGATATAGCAATTTTAACTCTACTTATATATCCACTTATATATCCACTGATCAGGAAACACATATATACGTACAATACGAATATAATTTGTAATTTTCACCTACTTCCGAAAATTAATTAATTAATACTCAGCTTCAAAAAAAAGGATCGACCTTCAAAACATATTTTTAAGGATAGAAACTCATTTGAGACGGTCTCATGCATGAGACGGGGTACAACCTAGCACAAATCACATTCATTCTTAAAGTGTTAAAGCGTCAATGCTCAACTTATGTCCCGTCTCATCGTGAGACGATCTCATGCAAGTGTGCCTCATTTTTAAGTATGCTCTCACTATAATATGAGTAATACCCTTCAGTTATTACAATTAAAGTAGTGAGTCTTATGTACATTCAGGTTTATCGTGCATTCATAGTGCATTTTAGGGTCATTAAACTTATTATATTGAATTACGCAATTTGTTTTGACCTAACTATCTTTTCCATATTAATAGTTAACACGGTTCAGGATAAATAAGTTGCATCTTTCAACATAACAAGTTGCATGATTTTAAAATACACTATGAGTATATGATGCACTTGCATGTATACAAAATTTAACCTTACAATTAATACCCCTTTAGTAATATATAAAAAATGAGTCTCATGTGTATCCTGGTGCACCGTGCACTCATAGTGCATTTTAGAACTGTGCAAATTATTATATTGAAAGATGCAACTTGTTTATACTGAACCGTACAACTATTAATATGAAAAAATAATTGCACGTTTCAATATAAATAAGTTGCACCTTTCAGTATAACAAGTTGCGCGATTCTAAAGTGTATTATGATTGCACTGGATGCATACAAAACTTAGCCTATATAAATCATATACTTTTAACTCACGAGTAATATATTCTTTTATAATAATAATTAATCACACCCTTCAATTATCACGACTAATAATTTTTTTAATAATATAAGTTGTACTTTCATCCAATTTCACAAATCCTCAAACTTATTCCCTATATACTTTGTTTTAAAATACTGCCGTCGTCCCACAGTTAATTGACCCTAACAGTTCGTCTTTTACTTAATTGAACAATTTCTTAAATGTAATAAAATAACTATTTTTTTTTAACTAAACACATTCAAACATCTCAATATTTTCCACACACTTTGACTTTATCTCTTTAAATTTTACACAAATGTCTTTAAATTACCATTCAATCCTCATAAACAAACAATTGTATTCCTTCTAAAACTAACACCACAAAAACACTGTAATTTAACGAGGGCTATAAAAGCTCTTGTTAATAACAAGGGCTTTAAAGAGGGTTTTGATAACCCTCAGAATTAATGAGGGATTTAAGCGCCCTTGTTATTAACGAGAGCTTTAACGAGCAATAATATTTTCCCTCGTTAATACCAAGGGCAAACACCATAATAGTGAGGGCATAGTTCCCTGGTTAAAAATATATGATATATATTTATTAAAAGTGAGAATTTAATAAATGAATCATATAGCCCATTGACAATACTAACTCACTTGCTCATAAGAGGTCCCCGAGTTTGACCACTACTACGAGCGAAAATTTTGCAATTTTAAAATTGTGTTTTAGCGAGGGCAGTTTTGCCCTCGTTAATATTGAGGGCGCATTTGCCCTTGTTAACACCGAGTGTATCTGACTTCCCTCACTAAATTTTAGCGAATAGGAAATTATAAAAAAAATACTAGCCCTCGTTAATTCCCTCGTTAAATCAATTTAACAAGAGTGTGCCCTCTTTAATGCTCTAGTTAAATGACATTTTTGTTGTTGTAAATGTTCAAATAAGATAGTGACATATGGAGGGAGTAACTAACATTAATCAATTAATACATTTCATAAAAAAAAGTTAATTGCTTACACGAAAAAGTACTATTTATATACAATTGCACCGTCAACTGATATACAATAATTTTACTCATTTATTCATATCCTAATTGGTCACAGCAGACCCACTCATGAAAAACGAAGTGTTGGTTCATATTAAAAAGTACTCACTCCGTTCCAGAAGACTTAACACACTTACTTTTTGCTCGTATTTTTGCGTACGAGTTGTTTATTAGTATTTGAAATAATAAAGTGACTTTTAAAGTGGGGGTATGATAGTCTTACCCCTCCTCTGTCATACACATTTCGTAAAATTACTTTATCATTTCAAATAGTAATAAAAAACTCATTCGTTAAAACACAAGCGGAACAGTAACTGTGTGAAGTCTTCCGGGACGGAGGTAGTACTAGTTTGCAGGGAATAACATTAATGCTTTACAATATACAAACTGATATTTTTCCAATATATGATCTAATATTTTTTATTATGTAAATTAGTATTTTTCACAAGTTTGTTATGTGACATCTACTTCCAAAAAAAATAAAATTGAATTTTTATTTGAATATAAATTGCACGATACAAGTGATAGTGATGTGTATGACTATTACTGAATTTTGATAAAATAAAATAATAAAAATATGTATTTATTAATTAATTAAGTTATACTACCCGTCCCGAAATAATGTACACCCCACTTTTATTATTGAGTTTTATTGAGCAAGTTGTTTATTAGTATTTTAAATTATAAAGTAGTTTTTAATAAGGGGTATTATAAATCTATCTTTCATCTATTATATGTATTTTAAAAAATTACTTTATCATTTTAAATACTAATAAAAAAACTCGCTAACAAAAATACGTGAAAATAGTAAACGTGCATGTTATCACGGGACGAAGGGAGTATAAATTTTGGAAAATGGCAGGTGAGTGGGACTTAATAACCCCACCACAAGGACTTTAATGTCGCGGTTCTGAGTTTGGTGGAGATATCCCTTAACTTTTGTTATAAAATATAGAATAAACGTAAAGAAAAGAGCAAGAACATCGATTTGTTTACCCAGTTCGTTCAGAAGGACTACATCTGGGGGCGACCAAGCCAAGAGGTTTTCACTATAATTCTCTATTTTCTCTCTGTAATCTCCTCCCGGCAATACAAAAATAAAACCTATATATACTAGGAAGTGGGTTGTAGCCCTAACAACCCTAAGCCCATGTGGCATTAAGCCCACTATATTATTAACATTAATAAGTAATGTCAACAATAATAGGACATTTACAACACTCCCCCTTGGATATTACTGTTGGATTATATAGGCACGTAAACACGTAATACATGCGCAGAGGAAATAAACAGTTCACCAACAACGAACAATTAATTGCATAAACGAGTACGAATAAACATAACAAGAAATCTTACAGTAATTCAAAAGAAGATTTTTCAACTATGGTATCCACGTAATCACCGTTCACGGACTTGCACAGAATTGTCAGCTTTGAATCCCGAGACGAATTTGCTAGGAAAATTCTAACTCTAGATTTTATGGAGAAATATGAACACTTGTATTATGAATTCCCAAGAGCTCATATATATAGGGGAGGTCCAACTTAAATCTTAAGCTAACCTGATTAGGAAATAAAATCCCTAATCTTGTAAAATAAATCTCTTAGATTTAATTCCCATATATAAAATGTCTAAGGATTTAATTCCCATGTATATCAAATCTTTACGGATTTGATTCCATATATATTAAATTCTATAATAATATTCCATATATTATTATTGAGAATCCTATTTAATTAAATCCAATTTAATTAAACATCAATAATAATTAATTCTAAATTAATATATTATTAATTAATTCTCCATAAATTAAATATTAAATTCAATTTAACATTTAATCAACCAACTATAATCCGTAAAAGGGAACTACTTGTTGTGTATGTTGTGGTTATACTGGAAAGTATGCTTTTTACTTTGTATAACCAAACTGAATTTCTTATTTATTAACTGAAATAAATTATTTATCACTGTTGCATTAAATATGATTGAATGTTATATACATTTACTGCATACCTGTTCAATAAATAGTATGTGTTACGTTGTAGTTAATTTGGTGATACCAGATCATGAAAGATCAAATTAACAGTTCCTCGTAACTAAGTACAAATTCACAACCTAGATGGAAATGAACAATTCATCGTGAAAGGTTGAAGTGTAAGGCTCAAATTGACTTGTCTTGACCAAGAGATTACACTAGTGCATTAAGATGCGCTGAATAGGACTTATAGGAGGATAAATTCTTCAGTACTAAATATAGAAGAATTAGACCTCAGTGGTTCGTTATTTCTTAATCTCCGTTCCTTAAATAGGATCGTGTGAAATTAATAACTGTTGCTTTGACTTATGATGGGAAGAGAATCAGCGTGATTCGATACCTTATATCTTGGGTGTTGGGAGATGAATTTAATAAAGATATATGGTTTTGATTAGATCCCAAAACCCCTGAGTATGACATGTTCAGAATGATCTTGATAGTTGTGTCAGGATTCAGTTTTGGAGTATTCAGAATGTTATCTGCAAAATATATAGTCAGCAGATATAGATCAGGATAGGTTCTCAAGACTCAAAGAACTCAAGATAAAATTTCAAAGATGAAACTGAAGTTTTTCGAAACCGAGATCTCAAGACTTAGTAGATCTTGAGGAACGAAGACTCAAAGACGAAGATTCAATGATCGGTCAAGAGACTCGAAGACTCAAGACTCAAGACGCAAGACTGGAGATTGAAGATCAAGAATATCAAGGCACAACGAATTATCAAGACTCAAAGAAGGTATCAATGCTCGATATGAACTCGAATGTTCCGAGACACCGAATATATCTATCCAAGGATGCAATAGAAGATCGAGATTCCTTAGAAAATAGATATTTGCCAAGACATTCAAATGCGCATAAAAGGAACTAAGTCGGAAGTGTTGTTAAGGTTATATCAAACTCGAGTTTGTAACCAAAAGAGCCGCCAAGGTGTCTACCTTTAACCGGAGACAAAAAAGTCAAAAAGAGGAAGACGACATCATGCCATCTCGACAATCGACAAAGGACAGTGTCAAAAAAGATGTCGATGTACAAAAGTTCCAGATCGCAAAAAGTGAAGATCGGCTACATGAAAGGCTATTATTTAAAAACGTTAGGGAGTTTCAAACCCTAAATATAGCCGTTTCTCACACACCATAAGAGGAAAACTCACGGTATCTCTCCAACGGATAGTTTTCAAAAGTGACCTTGGTGTATGCCTATAAATACCGTGACCCTCTACATTGAAAGGTTACAGGAAATTTATACGCAACTCAAGAGCTCAAACTTATTCTTGCAAAAGTTAAAGCACTCGAAAAACTTAGAATTTCCCAAGTGCTTCTATAATGAAGAGAGCTCACTAAACTAAGCCTAGCTTGATAAGATTTATCCAAAGCTTAGTCGAGATATCCTAACCCTTTGCATTGTGCTTCATTGTAAAGGATATCTCATCCTAGTTGGAAACCAACCGAGAAACCCCAAACCCTTGAGAAGGTAGTTGGAGTGTGTTTGTTGGTGAGAAGAGTTGTAAAGAGTTATTAAACTACGCTGAGTAGTCGAAAAACTCTAGAGGAGAAGTTAGTAAGCTGCTGAGGGTAGTCCGAAAGCTTGTTTGTGTTTGAGTAAGTAAACTACGGAGGTAGTCGAAAGCTCAAGGTCGGGTTGAGTAAGTAAACTACGGGAGTAGTCGAAAAACTCGGTAGAAGTTGAGTAAGTAAACTACGCGAGGTAGTCAGAAAGCTCAGAAGTGATTAGTGAATTTCTCTGAGAATCAGAGAGAGTGGACGTAGGAGCTTGAGTCTCTGAACCACTATAATTGCTGTGTTGTTTATTGCTTTCCTTATCATTTCTTAATCATTTGCATCACCGAAGTTTGAAAGCATACTTTTCATCGATATTCGGTTGGAATCAATCCACGGGTTGCATGTAATTGAATCACGGCCTAATCACTATTTCATAAAGGGAAGGTTTTCAAAGAAAGCTTAAAAACGAGTATAAACTAAAGGGCCAACCATTCCATGCGATCGAGTAGCTAGAAACGGATAGTTACCAAACCGAACTTACTCTTCCGAGGGTTCAATGAAGTTAGTTATCCGATCCAAGCAACTCGAGATCTCTCGACACTTCATGACTCGGTTGGGATTATCGCGAGGTATCTCGAAAGCACCAGGATCACCATCTCGATGGACTTTGACTCGGAGCGATCAGGCTTCTCGTAACCTAATCTTCGAGATTATCGACCCAAGCTGATCTCAGTAAGAAAAAGTTTTTAAAAACACTGAACACGTGAATTCCCCCCCATACACGTGTAAGACTCGTTTGCACCGGGACCAACATTGGGCAATATTATTAGTTACACGACGATTGCTAAGATTTAATACGGAGAATCGTGTGCAAGTACATCTTGCTTGATTCGTCCCCTTGGTGGGCTCAAAATATTTATCATACCAAATCTTGCAAGTGGAAATTTATTTCCGGTATGGATAATAATGTTGAGTTGTCTTTACTCCAAGGATAAATATATTAATTAATATAAAGTTTTTTCAGTGGCTTAATTAATTAGTGGACTAGATAATCTTTAACACGGGAAATAATAACCGGGAGCCATATTATTGAAGCATCGTAATATGGATTAAGATGGATAGTTCAATATTAATTTTATAGTGGGGTAAATTAATATTAATGGGCTTGAATAATATTTTGGCTTAATATTAAAGTTTCATAGCCCATTGGAGGTCCAATCTTAATTCTCTTAAAGACCCCTCAAATAGCCCTATTAAAGTCCAATTAATGAAGAGGAGAAGAAAATATAATTGCCCTATTTTTCCACATTATTTTCGAAAATAATTAAAAGGAGAGAAAAAAGATTTTCTTGGAAAGATTTTTATGGAATAAGTATTCTTGAGATACAAGCTTATCCTATAAATTCAAGATAAGTCAAAAATCTATTTCCTTCCCTATTAATTTGTATTTTTTGAAAATATGCAAGGCAAAAAGGAGGAGAAGATTTTGTTGGTTTTGGGAAATAGAATATATTGGATATATTCAAGATTGTATCTTGAAGAAGAAAAAAAAATTTTCCAATGGCCCAATTGACCTAAATTTTCGTCCCCCCTTTGTGCTATAAATAGGGATGATTTTTTCATTCCCAATACAATTTCATGTGTTGGAAAAATTAGAAATCCACAAAGGTGGTGGCATATATTTTTGGTTTTTTCCTTTATTAAAATCGTTCGTGAGAATCCATCCACCGGATTACGTTTGTGGACGTGGGACATATTTGAGAAGACACTTTGGGTTGATCTATCATCTCAACGGTTGTCTCTACAAGAGGTATGTAATCTCGTAACTCCTAGATTCCTCATGCTTAGGATTTACGTGGATTACGTGTACGCATGTTGTTGTTGCTTATTTAATTATTATGTTGAATTAATTTAGGATTGATTCATGTTAGTAATTAATTTTATAATTTAAATATGTATTTAAATACACCTCAAATAGATCTGGGCACCCCGTATTTCCCAACAGTGTGACCCATAGGCCCTCATATATCAAGTGATTAGTCAAACTAAAGGTCTTAATTGAACTCTAGACAATAAATCAAACATTCTCAATATATGAGGTACGTTGCGAGAAACGTGCAACTACCTGTAACTGAAACATGGGCTATTACGATTTCATCATTTCATTCACGAATACTCGATTAGTCTTGAACATGATGAAGTGTCTATTCAAATAACTTAATCATATTATCTCTAATCACTAATTGATCACTTATGTCACACTTGACCACAAAGTCCAAGTTGACGTGCATTGGCTAATGACTTTGATCCAATTATGATGAGAAGACGAGTATTCTCTCTAAATTCACTTTGAGGAATGAATCATATTATTGGCTCAACTACCACACACATGCACATCGTGATGAACCCAATCCAAGCCATATCTACCCATGGAAGGGTGTAAGCGTCGGTCATGGTCAAAGTTCATCACTCCACACATGTCGTGCGTATTGACCTCAAGTCAAAGGAGTATCACATCGCTCCCACTAACCGAGACACCCGTAGACAATTATAGTGGAACTACATTAAACGGTTTCTCGAATGGGTATACCAATACCCTCTAAGGTATTTGTGCATCCATCATGAGATACCTAATATCTCGTAGTAAGTGAGATCTTACTACACTCTCTAAAAGTATGATGCAGACCGCACACCAATCTCAATTGCATCATCAATATCCTATTCTTGATGATCCTTGATCAGGGCTATTTGAGAATCATGCTTAAGTCATCTGAGTTCTCACACCCTCAATGATAGCAATGACTCATGGGAACATAGATAAGAACAAATACAAACAATCAAACATAATATTCTAATAAGTGTAATGCCATACATTTAATATTAAATAAACAATAATATTAGACCAATACTGAATATTATCTTAGCATTATGTCCTTACAATGGATTGTCTCTAGGACATTAACACTAACAATTACGACGTGATGTTCATGCCTAATTAAAAATCTCACTAGAAAGTTTTAAAGAAAGAAATTTAGTAAAATTGAGAAAAGTACAACTTAGTAATCTTTTGAGACCACATCTTCATGATTGTTTTGAAGTTATCTCTCCCCCTGAAGACAACAGTCTTCCAAATCTTTTATTTGATATTTCATCACTCTTCTGGAGTACAAACAATTAAATAATTTTGGGATATGTGTTTTGTCAAGTTCCCTCTAATATATCTACTCCTCATCTGTGCAATATAAGTTGCATTATCTCCATAAAGGATGTTAGAAGATATATCATTTCTAATAATACCACTAGATGAATCACAAATTGTTTAAATATGAATCTTGTGAATCATGGAGATACCGAACATATACTTAATGTTTTATAGTGTCTCCTTATAGGAGAAGCACTAAATCTTGCAAGTAAACACACTGCAAATGCAATATCGGGTTTGGAGCAGTTCTTAAAACATAGTAATGCACTAAGGACACTCTGATAAGAAATTTTTGGTCCTAACATGCATATGTATCTTCTTTAGGTCTGCATTTGTCTTTATCCACTTCAAGGGATCGAACAATTACTACTGTGATAAGTAGATGCATTTTAATATAAAATCTCTCCAATACCTTCTCCAAGTAAGTTGATTAGTATATAAAGATTCATATTCTCTAAACCTTTAGGGAGATGTTCGATCTGCTGGTCAAGAAAATATCTGGTTTCACCCAAGGTTTTATTTCAAATTTCATTTCTAAGATTTAAATTAGTTTTCTTTAATTTCCTTACTTGTTCCAACAATATTTAGATTATCACCATAAACTGAGATAATACAAACACCACCAAAATAATTTCTTTGTAAACACGTAAGGAAATATTTAAATGTTTATTTATTCCTCTCTCGGGAGGAATTAATTGAGTCGATTGTGGAATATTAGACCCAAATATTTTATGTCATATAATGACCTTTGTAATTTTAATGTCGCACATAGTACGATTTTCACTATTCATCATCTGAGGAATTTTATATCCATCAGGGATCTTCATATAAATATTGACATCTATTGATCAATATAAACATGCGATTACAACGTCTATCAACTGCATTTCTAATTTTAGTTTACCAACTGCCAGAAATATTAAGTAGCGGAACTTTATTTTGTATATAACAGGAGTATATATTTGATAAAATTAATATCGGGTCTTTGTAAAAACCCATGAGCTACTAATCTCGCTTTGTACCTCATTACATAGTTATTTTCATTTCCTTTTCGTACAAGTACACATATATATCCAACAGGGATAACATTCATGTGTGTATGTATGATAAAGTAAAAAATATTAGCGAGTCGAGCTCTGCCTTAATTGCTTCTTTGTATTTTACCTAGTCAAAAGCGCTTCCGGCTCCACTAATGACTTAGGTACTGGATCCAGATTTTATTTGTGATAGAAAGAGCAATTGTGGCGGTGAATACGTTGTCGACAACAGTGGTACATTTCTCCTGTATTTATAAAATTATATCAATTTCTATATTAGCTAGATCTTCACTATTTCCCAAAATATTTTGATCTGGCCATTCCGCTATCCTAGTATTATGATTATTTTGTGCATGTGCTTCATTACAATGATTTTCGTCTTCGGGGCAAATCTCTTCATGAGTCTTTTAGAGTGACTGAATATATTTGCTAGCTTTAGTAATTACCGCAGATTTATGTCTTACATAATAAGGGGTCTTTTACGCTTCTGGCGTGTAGGGCATTAACATATATATTTTTGTCTAAAATTGACACATTTACTCTTTGTGGTGCATTTACAACAAGTATATGTGCTTTAGTCACTTCTTTATCATCAATAAATTAATTTGACAAATTACTTGCTAAATATTGCAAGTTAATTTATCATTTGAACTTCCAGTTCATTTTGACTAGTGCGTGAATTTAAATATTCAAGATTTTTTTATATTCCACGAAATTTATCGGCATTCATTTAATTTTAAATTCCTATCTCCCCCTAATGCCGATAAATGATCTTCGTCAAATGTGCAATCAGCTATCTGGGCTGTGAATTGAGGCACACTGTGGTGGTGATATATAAATAAATATTGCACACTCAAATATTTGCAGATGGGAAATGTTTAGTTCTTATGCACTAGTTATAAAAGGGGTATTCATGATATGCAGTGGATCAGATTTAAATTAGTGTAGCACCTTGTAAAATTTCATGCCCCCAACATGTAGTAGGTAAGTTGAAATTCTACAATAATGGTCTAGTAATTATTTTGCTGAAGTCTATTAGTGATTCAACATAATTATTCTAGATGTGGACGTAAGAGGCTGAATGCTCAACTTTAATTCTCAATGCCATATAGTAATCATTAAATGTCATCGATGTGAATTTTATCGATATTAACCATTTAAATGGATTTATTGGATAATAAAAATTTTTAAGTTCAGTAATATTGTCAATAAATTTGCTTCAGGCAAATTATATCAGTCCACGAGTATCTTCATGACTCTATTCAAGAAATATAAAAGATACAATTCCAACTTTAGTACGAGAATGTCGTACTATAAAACTTTTTCTTTGCACAAGCCCCACAAATAAATTAATTTGCATAAGGGATTATGTTATTTGACATACTATGTAAATAAAATTAGTCAAAATCCGACATATCATATTTTGAATCGCTCATGTCATAATTTTGAATAAATTTGCTTCGGACAAATTAGTACGTCATTCAAAGGATCATCATTTTCAATGTTCATATTTGCTTCGGGCAAACTAGTACGATGAAATTCTATTTTGCTCATAATTATATAAGGATTCAATTTTAGTTGAAGAGTTTTTATACTGTTTTCACTCAAAACATGTATAGCAGGATGAATCTCAACGTGGAAAGATCAAGTCAAGGAGTAATTATATTTAAGAGCAAACTTGATAGATTTCCTTTTAGTAATACAAGATAATTTTTACTACAATTGTCTATAAGAAAAACTTGATATAAATTTGCATATGTAGTTCACATTCAACAAATTCCAATAAGACAATCAGCCGCAAAAATCAGTAATAATAGGCAAAAGATTTTTCACAGAAATCCTAATTTCTACATCAAGTAATTCCCAAGCCTATACTGCGGCAAACAGTTCTAATTGCTAAAATTTAAAAATGAATTAACTCTCTTTACCATATTTGAACCCTTGGGTAAGGATTCCAATATCGTCTTATGATAGACTTAGCTAGCATCGAGAGCAGGTTCCATGAGAGATTCAGGAGACCAACAATCTGATTCCTCATCTCGTAGTGGGGATAATTTCATCGATTTTAGGCATGTCTCCAACAACTAAATAGGTGCAATAACCAATATCGAGTCCAAAAGAAAAACTCAAACATGGGTTAGCTAAAAATAAATTGCAGCAAACTTTAATAGAGCCATTTACCTAAAATTTTAACTACTTTACTTGGAGTTATTAAAGTTTGTTTCACTGAATATGAATACCACCAAATTATCAAACATGTAAATATTCTGGCACAATAATTAAAACAACATTGCAGCCATAATGAACTTCTACCGGGTCTATCTCAAACCAAATTCTTGTAAAACTAAATTAATTATATAAGAAAATTAACAGGCGTGTATTTAATTAGTCAAGCTCCAATGAACCTTTTTCGTAATGCCTATGTTTCATCAGCTAAATGACACGTAAAGTTAATAAAATAATATATGTGCCAATAATCACATAAACACTATTTCGCCAATGCCCAAGAGATTGCACAAACTGATTTTGTTAATGAAATTCGATAAACGGATTATTTAAATAGTTTACCACCGCCTGTAGAAGAGCTATTAATGACCTTTGAGTTTGGTCCTCATCATCGGTGTCGACTATATTTTCTTCACTTCGGTTCATTGGATCAGCCATAAGAATTGCTATTTTAAAGATTGGCATGGCGGCAGGAGGCACCGTCGTTGCATACGATAATATTTTGTGAATTTGTTCTTAGGGCTATTCCGATCCCGTTTCGCCGGTTTCACCGCTGCGTACTCCATTAGCAAATTTTAAGAGATTGATTATGACGAAACAATTCGGAATGGAGGCTACGAAATCTGAAATTAATTAGGGAAGAGCTTCGGGTAGATAACGTGTTATAAAATATAGAATAAACGTAAAGAAAAGAGCAAGAAGAACACCGATTTGTTTATCCAGAAGGACTACATCTGGGATCGAAAGCCAAGGAGGTTTTCACTATAATTCTCTGTTTTCTCCATGTAATCTCCTCCCGGCAATACAAAAATAAAACCTATATATACTACGAATTGAATTGTAGCCCTAACAATCTAAGCCCATGTAACATTAAGCCCACTAATAATATTAATATTAATATGTAATGTCCGCAATAATAGGATATTTACAACAACTTTTAGCTTACTTTTTCATTCGTATTTAGATTTACGTGTTTTAACTGCAACCTAAATGCTTAATCTCTTTTTAACTAAATTTTTTCAATATCATATTAGACAGCGTTTACTTTGGGGATAGTGTTGGATATAAGTTAATTAGTTCACCTTATTAGTTATTTACTTTCTTTGATGAAAAAAATAATTAAATCCGGGGGCTCCGGGATATGGCCCAAAATCTGGAATTATATTTGATATTAAATCCAACCAAAAGAGGTGTGATAAATTATTTTCAAGGGGATATGGTTGCAATGTCTAAATTAGCCCTAGAAAAAAAATTCAGAAACACACCATCAGATGCCAAGATTCGATGGTTTTTATCCGGCAATTTTTAGTTTCAGCAGCGACGAGTGGGGAGTTCTTTCATGGTCCATCGGATATGTGATATATTTCTTCACCGGCATTTAATTTCAATTCACAAATGTTTCAAAGTTGCGGTGTATATCTATTTACGTTTTAAAGTTTTTAAAATTGGATTTTTCCCAATTTGTTCAGATTGTTCAGTTTCATTCTGAAATGGATTCCAATTTCAACGTTATTGCTTCCGGCGGATTGTTGTTTCGTCAACATAAAAGACGAAATTGTTTTTTTCTTTTCTTTTTCTATTTTGGTTTTGTTTTCCAAATTTCAAGTCGAACTGTTGAGTTTTTTTTTCTATGCACATACTTTTGCTCTTCGATCGACCATGAATGAGAAATATAATTCTCCTATCTGAATATGGGAGATGGGAAATTGATCAAGGGGGCTCTGCATCTGGCCGTCCCCAGTCCATATTATGATAAAAAGTGGTACTGGGAAATAAGCCACTACATATAAATATAATACAGAACATACATGAATTATGATGGGAACTGCTTCAGAATTTTCAGTTTTAGAATGAATTGTAGGAGTTGTGAAGAACCAATTACAATGAGAAGAGGATATTTCGGTAAATTAGTTGACCGAGTATTATTACATTCATTTAAGTAAATGATGGATTAGATAAAAAAAAGTTCAATTCACATCCCCAATTTTTTTGCAACTTATCATATCTACTATAATCCTTATTTTCAAGTAAATAGAGCCAAAGTCCATCCAACAATATTATTATGCGTCACTATCCATTACCTATTATTATTCTCTCACATTTTTTCTATAATTTTCATTTAATATTTTAATTTATTCAGTGTTGTCAGAACCGGACCGGACCGGCCAGTTCAACCAGTTAAACCGGAAACCGGCCAGGAAATCGGTCCAATTAACCCTAGATAACCGCTTTTACGGTAGACCGCGTCAAACCGTTGAGAACCGGAAAAAAACCGGTTAAACCGGGTAACCATCAGACCGTTTTTACTCAAAAATCAGAACAAAAATAAGAGTCGATACAGAGAAATCTTTCTTCTAAATATCTGTGTGCGTCTTCAACATGTATGTTCTTTTGTAAGTCTTTATCCAACAATTGTTTTCTTCAATACAAAGACATGGCACGACTGAGACTCAGTCTTTAGGATTTTTAGCGTGGGAATTTGATAATATTCGTGGAGAAGATGAACCAACAATTGAAGATATGGTGAGAGGGAAAATTGTGTTGAATGAACTAGTGTCTTAGAGGTTGTGTTGGGAAGATAAAGTCTGAAGATGGTGGCCGTTTCGATTTCCAAGGAGCATCACACGACTCTTAATTAAAGAGAAAAGAAATCTGAACCGTCCACCTATATTTATGTTTACTGTTTATGTTTTGAGTCTATCTATGCATTTTGGGTCTTATTCCCATATTATTTTATATTTGCATTGGAACACGTGGGTCCCTAAAATTTGTTATGTAGTGTACTTGATGGCTGGCGGAATGAAATTTTTTGTCCCAATACCAGGTCCAAGATCCCAACCACTGTTACTAGCAAGTGCAAAACAAGGAGTGAAATATCTGAAAGACCATTATTTTTAATATTAAATACTGAAAATAAATAATAAATTGAAAATACTCAAAATAAGTAGAAGAGTTTCTCTCTCCTGTCATTATTTTTCACGTCAGTTTTCAAAAGCTCCCTCTGTTCTCTCTCAACATGGGAGAAACCCACCACCACCATAAACAAATTTTTTAAAAGCAAGCGGATCCGACAAATGACGTCGAGACCATGCATTGACCATCGCCTTGTGAGCCGTCGTCACGCCTTAGGGTGAGGAGTGAGCCGTCGTTTCACCGGCCTAAGGTGAGCCGCCTCCACTGCAACACAGACGAAACGGTGCAAACGCCGATGAAGCCACCGCCGCCGCCACAAGAGACGACTTCTGCGACGGGGAAGAAGACGACATGAGTTTTCATTTTTCAAATTTTTTTCAAATTTTGGATCTTTTATTTTAGTGTTGCATTTGAGATTGGATTTTTATTTATGCGATTTGTGGATTTTTGAATTCGGAAGTTGTAGATTTACAGATCTTGAAGTTGATTTACAGATTTTGAAGTTATTTTTATTCGGTTTTGATATTTACAGATCATGTTTTGTGTGTTTCATTTTTGCAAAATTTTTAGTTTATATATGTCGAAAAGTACAGATGTGTGTTGTATTTTTTGTAAAATTTGGTGGATGAAGGAAGAAGAAGATGGATACTTGTATATTGTTTATGAATTGGGTATTTGTTGAAATTTTGGGATTTCTGATTGTTTATATCTTTGATTTTTTTTTTTAGATTTTATAGATCTGAATTTTGGTGGATGGAAGAGGAAGAAGATGGGTATATGGATCATTTGAAGATGCATAAGTTCATCAATTTGATGAATATATGCATATTTTTGTGCATATGTTATGAATATGTTCATGTGAAACGAATACGAGGATATATATATTTTGAATTTGTAAACTGTAATGCAAATAAAATATGTGAATGTGTAAATTGTAAATCTGTGGTATTTTAATTTTTATTTTTACAGTTTTTGTAGTATTTGCTATCTTAAATAGTTCGAGGTTCTCCCCCATTAAAATGTTCATGTTAAATGACCAATTGAATAAATATGAACTCTCCATTACATATATTATGATTTATTGAATAAATATGATCATATTAGTTGCATGGGATTTTGAGATTAATGACCGTATTAATTGTCAGTATGGTAGAGTTGTGGTCAAGTCAAGTTGGGAGGTTACTTAGGAACAACATTATTTTTAAGTTAGGAAACGGGTTGTCTGCTCGTTTCTGGTCAGATCCATGGGTGGAAAGCAGAGTTAGATTGTGTGAGGCGTTCCCTAATTTATACCATATTTCTACACAGAAAAATGAGTGTGTGAGGGGTTGTGTGTCAAGTGATGGGTCGGCTTGGTCCCTCAAATGGGTGCGATTTTTTATTTTTTCTGAAATGATTGAGTTTGTGGATTTGTGGAGTTGTATATCCAGGTACAAAATTCAGGAGGGAATCTCAGATTCTTGGCGGTGGAATGGCTCTTCCGATGGAGTGTTCAAGACGAGCCACATGTACAACAATATAGCCTTGTCTAATTTGGAAGACGAGGTTTGGGATTTCCCTTGGAGAAAGTTGAGATGGAAGGTCGTACCCTCAAAAGTGTCGGCATTCTCGTGGAAAGCGGTTCGAGCGAGGATTCCTACAAAAGATAATTTGCAAAAGAGGGGCATCTCGGTGGGAGTGGACATGGGGGTGTGTCCAGTTTGTGAAGTTGCCTCTGAATCCACTTCTCACCTCCTCCTCACGTGTCCATCGGCTCTCACTGTTTGGAGCGCTATATCCTTTTGGCTCGATAATGTACCTCTCTATTCATCAGTTGTCAAGGATCATTTTGCGGAATTTTGCGACTTCGGGGATAATGCGCTTAAGAGGAAGATTAGAAATCTCGTGTGGCAGTGCACCATTTGGAACCTGTTGAAGTTTAGGAATGACAAAATTTTCAAGGATGGTCGACACTCCTGACAAAGTTCATTGACGATCGTTTTAGTTCTTGGAAATGGATTCGTTCCCATTATCCATAATCTTTCTGTGTGATGTATCATGATTGGGAGTAACAACCTTTAATATGCATTCCTAGGAAATTATAGGTGGCATCTATCAGTGATTGTATATCTCATGGGTTGAGTGCCCCTTGTACTCGATTATTTCAATTCATCTTTACCTCTCAAAAAAAAAAAACCTAAACCCTAAACCCTTAACAAAAAAAAAATTGTCAGATTTTGTTGTTAATGGAAATATGACCATTTGAGATTTTTTATTGGGATTTTTTGTTGTTAATGGAAACAACTTGAATACTGTATTCTGAAAATTAACTTCGAGACAATCTAAAGATTAATATATGAATTAAATTAAATTAAATAATAAGCTCAACTCAATAAATTCAGGCACACTGTTACATACCGCAGGTGGTAGATTAATGATGTTTGGAAAAAAACGAAAAATTACAAAACCTTGCACATAATGAACACAAAACCTTGCAGTCAAAATCTAAAAAATTAACACATTTTTGTCCAAATGTCAACATGCACATATGCATGAAATCGTGCATATGTTCATCATCATGCATAAGTTCATCCATTGATGAATATATGCATCTCCAATTTTAAAAGATGAGACAACTCGGTCAAAAAATATGTTTCTAATACTCAAAACCTAGCAACAAAAAAATTAAAAAGCAACTCAAAAGTCATAAAAAATGAACATAAAATATATCAATATAAACCCAACTCAGCCAAAATAGGACGACTCAGCCAAACTCGGTCAAATCTGACTCAGTGAGTTGCAGATCTGGGAACACATATGCTCTCCGTCGGAAAACGCTTCGAAAATGACATCTTCATCACGTCTTCATCTCCGTCATGGCGGCGCGGGGGAACCCGACTTTTTGGGTTGCTAACGGGCAAACGTCCTTCATCTTCGTCGCGACGGTGCCTGATTTTTGGGTGTGCCGCCCTGGTTCGTCGGGTTGGAGGAGAAGCTGAGTTTGTCGGGTCAGGGTCAGGTGGAAATCGAAATAAACCGATCCGGTGGACGGAGAGGTGGGGCGCCGCCGTCGATCCTGGTTTCTGGGCAGCGGCGGCGACTTTTACTGGTTTGGGTTTTGTGGGAGGAAGTGGGGAGGGGCCGGCTGTTTAGTGTGAGATAAGAGAGAGAGAGAGTTGTGGGTGGGAGTGGGGTGGGGCAGGTGGTTTGGGCGTGAGATAAGAGAGAGAGAGTTGGGGCAATTAATTTTGTTAGTGGAAGGGTATTATAGGTATTCTATATGTAATTTTGAACTTAAGAGTATTTAGAAAATTTGTTTGGACCTCTCACTAAGAATGGATCCTATTTTGGACCCACTAATCATTCACTCAAATATATATGCAGGATCATTTAATTGGTTAGACCGTCGGTCAAACCGGTTTAACCGGTTGAATCGTCAATCGATATTTAGTTCGATTTAATCTCCGGATTAGATTATAAAAACACTGCTATACATACCAACAATATTTTCATTTATTCTCTCACAAGATACCTATTTCAAATTAAATGAAGATGGTTAATTTAATACGTGCAAAATACAAATTAAGATAGAAAGGTTATAAATAATTTAGAAATTGTGTAGCAAGAGTTTTAAAAAAAATGATATACCTGCTAGACTACTAGTGATGCCATATCAGAAAATATACTTGGAAACTTTCACTTTGGCTCTGGATCTTTTACAAAATCGAAAGCTAGCGGATATTCTGAATTTAAAATTGTATAAAAATTAATTAAGCAAACTTACGGGTAGCTTTTTTTTGAGCCTAAATTGATCCAAAATAGAAAATGAGTTGAACTGAAGGCAAAGTATAGGGTGAACAAATTTCACGGTAAAACTGGTTAATGAGTGTGACTTTTTACTATAAATGGTGTGATTTTTTATTATAAAGAGTATTACTCATTAAAGTGAGGGTGAGACTTATATTATAGTAGAGAGTATCGTAGTGATAACTGAAGGGTGTGACTTATATTACTAAAAAATATGCTTGTAAAAAAAAATTGATTTCACGGTGAAGAAATTTCATGGCATACCAACTCTTGAACCGAAATATGGAATTTGATTTGGTTTGATACATTTTGATTTTATATTATGAAAATTTGATTTTATGATTTCGATTCGATTCAAATTAAAATTTTAAAAAATAATGAAACAAGTTAGCGATGAATATACGAGGAAGAATAGGGGCAATTACTGTCTACTACATTACTAAATTGAAAATAGCAACTATGTACATTTTGACTTTATTGAACATGTAATTTGGCAAAAATGCCCCTCATTTCTCTCAATTATTTCTTTCTCCATTTCCCATTTCCCTGATGATTTTTTTGTGTCTTATCACCTTTTTTGTGTCTTGCCACTTTTTTTTCCATCTCCTTTTTTTTTCTTATTTAATATATCTCCTTCATTTTAATTAAATTTATAATATTGTCGTATACATGCAGAGTGCATTTTTCATTGTTTATTTTTAGATTAAACACATTGCATATACTTATAAAAATGCATTGTTCAATAAAAAAAAACATTGCATATACTAAAAAATACATTGCATATACTAAAAGAAACATTGCATATTCTAAAAAATACATTGCATATACTAAAATTAAATTGCATATACGAAATACATTGCATATGCACTACAAAAAATACATTGCATATACATATAAAACATTGCATATACAGATCCCGTGTGACTTCACCACCACCAACCACCCCTGCCGCGACTCACCACCACCAACAGGACAAGAATCCTAAGAAAAACGAGAATGAAAAGGTAAAGCACAGAAGAGAAAAAATCTCAATCATTCTTCCCCAAAACTCATATCTGGGCTCACAAATCCTCCATTCGTTCTTCAAAACAAATAGTGACAATTAGTTGTGATCTCAGTCCATCCAATTTGGTAGAGCACGAAAACAATTTGGTAAAACACGAAAATAAAAGTTCCTAAAAGAACCCATCAATTCTCTAACACAATTAGGAAAATCATGAACTATCCATTGGGGAACTCAACACTACACTGTATTACTTTATAGTGTAAAAAAATCAGAAAAGTTCAAAATCTCAAGAACTTAAACAAAAAAACCCGATTTGGATTTACCCGGTATTAGTCTATTCATTATATAACGCGATCTTGCCACCGCCCCCCACCCATCCTCATTGTTGCGAGTCGTTTTTTATGGAGAATATTATGTGGCTAATTTGATAACAACTCACAAACAAAATAAGTACGTGTATGATATACGGTAAATAACAGGAAATTGTTGACCCAGTTTGTCAGTAAATGACTACTCTGGGGGCATTCCAAGCCAGGGATGTTGTATTGCGAGGTTTACATATACAGTACACAATACTTCTTCTTTCTTGTTCGAACAATTTTGTTGTTGAATGGTTAAATTTGCTTGTTGAACAATTTCTTCTAACCTGATCGTCGAAGATGAATTTTGTTGCTGATGATCGGTTGATGTTTGTCTTGTTTCCTAGTTTATGCCTCTTTTCTTCTGAATGAATTCGAACATGATATATGTCCTTGATCTTGTATGTTTGGTTTTTAGCGCCTGTTTTTCCGTATAAGAATTGAACAATCTGATGTGTCTGTGTTTGACTTGACTTCGGTTTATGATTGGCTTACGTTGGTGCAATCATGAAGGTTGGCTTATTTAGGTGCAACCCATCGCTTATAATCGGCTTTTTACGTATCGGCGATCGCTTCTGCTCTGGTCGTCTTATTTATGGTGCGACCTATGTACTCAATGCGTGCTTTGTTGCGAGCATGGTAAGTACACGTTCTTTTGCCAAGCAAACGCAAACTCTGCTCTGTCCGATTCTTGTTGGATTCTGGTCGTCTTATTGCGATGCGACCAGATTGGGCATATGGCCAAACAAACTAGATAAATGAATAAACACCACGCAGGATGTTTTTAATCTTTGAGGCTCTTATCCACACTTGTTAAAACTCATTTTTTGTAAACAAGACTTGCTTACAAATTTACACTCGTGTAATAACTTTATTGATGCCTTGATGTCTTTGCCTTTTGCCGATCGAGCAGAGGTTTTCTGGTTATGTGTTCGACACCCCTTGCTCGGCTTTTGTGGTCGGTCTGCTTGTTTTGAACGAGCAGAGGTTTTCTGACCATGTGCTCGTGACCAAGCGAATACATGCTTGTGGTCAACCTTGGTTTTTCTGTTGCGCTCACTACTACTGATAATATTTTTTCAAATTTGACGCATTCCATGAAATAGGAAGGCGGAGTTCCATCCATTGTCTCCAAATCGTATGCTCCATCTAGCAAGCGCTCCGATATACGATATGGGCCTTCCCACGCTCGGCCGAACACACCACCTGGGCTCGCCTTTGTTTATATATGGCATACTTGAGGTCGGCCTCGTATCTTTTTTCCTCCAACCAGTCTGTGCTAAAGGCAAGCGCCTGGTCATTAATATGTTCGCCAAAACACATAGTTCGGTGGCTCAGGATTTCGACTTCTGCCGGAATAACCGCTTCCGTACCAAAAGCTAAAACGAACGGAGTCTCACCCGTGGGTGTTCTGAAAGTGATGCGGTATGCCTACAATGTTTCGGGTAGTTCCTCGGCCCATGACTCCTTAGAATCACCAAGTTTAGCTTTAAGGGTATGCTTGATAATTTTATTGACCGCTTCAACTTGTCCGTTTGACTGGGGATAGTATGGAGTGGAATAGTGTTTTTTAATTCCCCAGCGAGCACAATTCTGGCGAAACTCGAATTACTTGCCATTGTCCGTCACCAGCAATTGGGGTAGCCCGAAGAGACATATGATGTTTTTCCAGACAAAATTCCACATTTTTTGTTCCATGGCTTTCATAATGGCTTCAGCTTCTGCCCATTTTGTACAGTAATCGACGGTGACCACAGCAAATCTTACCCCCGATGTGCAAGTGGAGAAAGGGCCGATCAAGTAGATCCCCCACTTGGAAAATGGCCACGGGCTGTTCTTCTTGCGGACTATGAATAAGCGGGGCATATACCTGTCAATCATGACACGCGCAAGTATAGACGAGTGAATCCTTTTTAAATGTGGGCCAAAAATACCCTTGTCTGATCGCCTTGTAAGCTAGAGCATGTCCGCCTCTATGATTCCCACACACCCCGGAGTGAATTTGCATGAGAATTGTATGGCCTTCTTCCGGCGTTACACATTTTAACAACGGAAGAGAAAAACTTTGCTTGTACAAGTGCCCGTCCAAAATGGTGTAGCGAGCAACTTGTAAACGTAGGCGAGTAGCCTGTGCTTTGTTCTCCGGGAGGACCCCCCTTTGTAAATAGCTTAAAAATGGGGTCATCCATGTCTCTTGTTCGACCTCTATTTGGGCGATTACAGATTCTTTGGCCAGTAATTGATATTGAGCCATCTGCTCGCTTCGAGCCTCATATTCGCGTGCAGAACATGATATACGATTATTTGAGAATTGCTATAAATCATCAGCCTCTCTGAATTCCCATTGTCATAGCCATGTGTAGTCCAGCGATCAAAACTTCGTACTCGGCTTCATTATTTGTGGCTGAGAAATCTAAACGGATGGTCGTTGAGAAAGTTTGCCGAGTTGGACTGATGAGCACCACCCCTGCTCCGGCTTTTGTGCTCGTCGACGAACCATCGACGTACATGTGCCATGGCTGGTTGATTTCTTTTTCGGGTTGTTGTGGGTAAGTTAACTCGACCATAAAATCGGCCATGGCTTGACCTTTGATCTCCGTTCGAGGTGTGTATGTGATGCCAAACTGGCCTAGCTCTACAACCCACTTTAGTAATATTCCGGCTGTATCCGGTTGATGCAGAACTTGGCGTAGCGGAAAAGTGGTAAGAACTTTCGACAGAGTGGTCGAAGAAACAAGGCCGTAGTTTGCGAACACTCATAACAAGAGCGTATGCTAGCGCCAAAGTTCAACATCTTTCAATACTTGGCTGACATAATATACAGGCAAGTGGGTCGTTACCTCTGCTCGGACGAGCACAGCACTGATCGCGTGCTCGGAAGCGGCCAGGTACAAATATAGCTATCTGCCCTGTATGGGTTTGGACAAAATTGTCCGTGATATGAATCATTTCAGAGAAACCAAACATCTCGTCAGTCTTTGAACTTGATTTATATTTCTGGGAGCTTGCATGTCGAGCATAGCTAGGATCTTTGATGGATTCGCCTTGATTCCCCGTTGGCTGACCAGAAGTCCGAGGAATTTTCCCGAATGAACCCCGATACTGCATTTCTTCGGGTTTAGCTTCATATTATATGCCTGGAGGATATCAAACGCATGTGTTAGGTGGGCGAGGTGGTCTTCTTTGTGCTCGCTTTTGAACACAATGTCAATGATGTACACCTCGACCGTCCGCCCTATGTGTTCGTCGAACATCTTGTTCACCGATATGTTGCTCCGACATTCTTTTACCCGAAAGACATATGCTTCCAACAATACATGTTTTTTCCGTTGCAGAACGAGGTGCTTTCCTGATCGTCGGGATGCATAGGGATTTGATGGTACCCCCAGGTTCTGTTTGGTTTTTGGACGAGAACAAGGTTTGCTAACCATTCTGGGCATTTGACTTCTCGGATGAGCTTATTGCTGAGCAACTTTTTAACTTCGGCATCTAGAGCCACGAACTTTTCAGGATTGAACTTTCTTCGTTTCTGAATTATTGAGATTTGTGCTGGGTTGATGAGATGGTGGCATGCATACTTAGGATCGACGCCGACCATGCCCTCATGTGACCAAACAAACACATCCAAGTTTGCTCGAAGATACGCGATCATTTCTGTTCGGAAAGGTTCCAGTATTTCTGAACCAATAGATAATTCTAATTACAGTGCGTCGGATTAAATGACCGATTCTAGTACTCAACAGTGTTGCTTTCGTCTTTTCTTTTTTGTTTCCACCGGGATCTATGTTCGACCCCGGTGCTCATCAACTAACTCCATAGGATTAAATCCTATCGCGAGGTTCTAAGTCCCAGAACCCGCAATCAGTTGTTCTTTGGGCGATCTATACTCATGGGATGGGGACTGTCAGTCGCCCGGGCTCCATGCTCGCTGAGGGAGTTATATGCGCCGGAACGATGTATTAGATTAGTTGGCTTGAATCTCCGACTTCCCATAATGGTTCTACCATGCTGACAATATTTTGTCTTTCTGGTACGTACGATAGTAAGTAATCTCGAGCTTTTTTCTGATCGTCCTTTATGCTGCCCGTTCCATCAAAAATAGGAAATTTAAGATAATAGTAGTAAGTCGAACAAGCTGCCTTAAATTCCTGGATGAACGGGCGACCTAAGAACCCGTTATAGGTAGATGGAGCATCGACGATTACAAAGTCTAGCATTCTAGTTCGTCAGATCTCTCGGATTTAAAATTGACTCTAGCTCGCGAGCTACCTAACCTGATCAGACCATAGGGCCGGGTTACAGATTCCCCGAAACCCATGATGGTGGGATCACGTGGTTCTATATACATACTTAGATCCCCAACTTACTTCTCCATTTGGTGCAAAGTGCTTACAAAAAGAATGTTCGCATATGCTCCGATGTCGACCAGGAGGCGATGCACCTTCAAACCTAGAAGACGAGCGCTGATGGTTAGAGAGTCATTGTGGGGGGGGTGATTATGCCATCGAGATCATCTTCCAAGAACATGATTTTGGTGAGAGGGTGGCGTGCTAGCTGATGTGCTCGCCACATTCACCTAATGGATGTCTTGCATAGCGCACATCTTCATCTTCTCGCGTCTGTTTGATAGGGAAGGCACTTTATAGCAACCCCCACACAGGGCCGTGGTTCGGAAGGATCATGTTAATTTCTTGTCCCTCCCTACCTTTGTTCGTGGTTGGGGCCCCTTTCTTCGGTAAGTCCAGCTGTCGGCGGAATTCCTCCTGATCTCTGTCGGACACCTCTTCCGCCTTACACTTTCTCTTCTGATCGCCCAACCTCTCGCTCTAGGTTTCTCTGTTCGCCGGCTTCTTAATATATTGGGCAAGGCAATTTTCCTCATATAATTTCTAGAGCTGTCGCATGAGGTTGCGACACTCGTCTGTATTGTGCCCGATAAACTCATGGAACGAGCAGAACTTGGAAGGATTTAGATGGGTTTTATCTCTGAAAATTCGTCGGGGTTTTTCCAACATGTCACGATCCTTGATCTGGTTATATACTGTCTCGACCGAGACCTCGAGAATACTCTGAAGCGCATGTGCTTCGGCCCCTGCATCAAATGGTTTGAAAGATCCTAGGGGTTTGTACCCCCCTTCGCCTGTTGGTTTCTTTTCGGCGATCACCTTCCTGGTCGCCACCTCTTGGCTTGCTCGCGACTGGGCGAGCAGGTCTTGCATCGTTATAATTTTGTTTGCTCGCTCACGGAATTCGGCATATGTGTTTGGCCATTCTTGATGTATGGCCTTCCACATGTCCGAATTCAGGGTCAGGCCTCCGACCACCATGAGGATCTTGGCATCCTCTTCGATGGGAGCCCCATCATACAAACATTTATCAAGCCTTTCTACGTATGCCCGATCTGATTCTACCTTAAGTTGGGAAAAATGTGCTAACCGTTTCTTCGGGGCCTGGAGAGCACACATAGATGAGAAATGGGACAGGAATTTCTGTCCCAACTGGGCAAAAGAAATGATGGACGCGGCGGGCAGAGTAGAAAACCATCTATGTGCTCGATCACCCAAAGTCATGGGGAATGATCGGCACTGAGTTGCATCAGTGGCACCCATTGCGATCATATAATCTGAATATTTGCTGAGGTGAACATGTGGGTCAGACTCAGCATCGAACATAGGGATTGGTGGTTGGTTTTTTACCACTTTTTCTTGTACTTAGGCTGCCATGATCGCCGGTGTTAGTGGCGAGCACGACAGTGTGCTCGCCCGAGGGAGTTCTTTCGTTGCGGCCAGGTCGGCCTGTAGGCCCTCGATTGCTTTCTACATTTCTACAAATTTCGTGGAACTGACAGACTTGGATCGGGGCTGTGTCCCATCATGAGGACCCGAGGGGTCATGCTCGTGATGGGCCAGTCCCCCTTTCCATGTTCGTCCTTGACTACCCAATCGATGATGGATAGACAATTTAGTTCCAGCCGATTTTTGTTTTTTCTGTTGTCTTTCGGGATACGGGCGATCATGAGGAGCTGAAAGAGCCGACATGTTCGTCAGCTGTTCCTTCCAGGGATCCCGATGCCTATGATCACCGATTCGGTCTTTAACAGAGAGCCTCAAACGTCCAAACACTGATTGTCTGGACCTTTGAGGCTGCTTGTCGTCCGACATATCAACAGCCTTTTTGTCGGCCCGATTTCCGCACAATTTTCATCTTAACTTGCTCGCTATCAGGCGTATGCGAGCGTCGATCATCATCATCTTGACCTTTCAACTAGGCCAACTCTTTTTTGGCCCTCTCTTTCTGTGCTCGCAACAAGAAAATGATGGCCTTTGTTGCGGCCGTCGGATCATTGGCAATATCTTCAAGATTGATGGTTTCCGCGGTCTGATCTTTGTGAGGCTGATGCTGAGCCTCTTTCCGATCGTGAGGTCGGCTCTATCCCGACCTCTCTGTCTGAGTATTCCTAGATTGAGGCATTATATTTCTTTTTTTACGCTTTCGGCCATCTCTGACGGATTGTGTATGGGTTGGTTTTTTCTACCCTCCTTCTAGTGCCAATTGTTGCGAGTCGTTTTTTATGGAGAATATTATGTGGCTAATTTGATAACAACTCACAAACAAAATAAGTATGTGTACGATATACGGTAAATAACATGAAATTGTTGACCCAGTTCGTCAGTAAATGACTACTCTGGGGGCATTCCAAGCCAGAGATGTTGTATTGTGAGGTTTACATATACAGTACACAATACTTCTTCTGGGGAAAACTTCTATGAAAGAAGATGATTTCTATGAGAGATAATGATTTGGAGAGTAAGTGTGTGAGTGCTAGTGAATTTTACTGAACTCCTCCGGAAATCTTCTGAACCCGTCTCTTGTTCCTTTTTCTTCTATTTATAGTACTCAAACAAACATGAGCTGGTTTGGCAAGCATGAGCTGGAGTCTTTGTGTCTTGTAAGAACTCATGTGATGTTGCCACGTTTTCAACTTCGTCTTCCTGGTTGATCTTTGCACTTACTTGTTTATAAGGCACTTTTTTGGTCGTCCAAATCAATCTTTTGCTCGACTGATTTCCCTGTTCGCCCCTTTGACCATAGCAATTTTATACCGGAACTCAGTCCTTATCGAGCATATCTGAGCCTTTAGGTTATCTGAGCCTTCAGGTTATCTGAGTCTTGGCTTTCTCGACTCTTGGGTTATGCGAGTCTTGAGTTACTGAGCCTTGAGTTATATGAACCTTGGGTTATGCGAGCCTTGGGTTGTCGAGCCTTGAGGTTATACGAGCCTTGAGGTTGCACGAGCCTTGGGTTATGCGAAACCTCGGGTTGTCGATCCTCCGGGTTATCGAGCCCTCAGGTTATCTGAGCCTTGAGTTACTCGAGGCTTCTTGAGTTCTCTTCTCTTCGAATCGGACATCGACCCTCGGTCACTTGACTCGGTATCGATTTCTTCTTGCTGATCGATCGGCTCGTGATCGGATCAACGCTCTACTGCTCGAGGATCATCTCAAGATAGCATCGGTCATCATGCGGACCGTGTAAGCTGCGAAGTGCTTTTCTCGTTCGGTTTGAGTGGTGAGCGGCGAGCAAACTTGCTCGTTCGGTGAGCAGCGAGCCGCCGAACAAATGATGCTTGTTCAGCGAGTGGCGAACCGACGAACAAACTTGCTTAGACAGCGAGTGGCGAGCTGGCGAGCAAATATGTTTGGTCGGTAAGCAACGAGCACACTTGTCCATCGAGCATGATTATTTTAATAGTTGATTAATACACGTGTCCCTCCGATGGGTTCGATTAAATTGAGTAATTTGTATCAAACACAACACTCATCACGTGCCATCGCTGCCCAAACAGATCCGCCTGCCACCACTTCAAAACCAAATCGATCTGTCGCTCCACCGCTTCAACCAGAAAAAATCCGCCTCTCACGCATCGCGACGGCCATGGATCTGTCGTGGCTCTTTTTTTCAGCCGCTATAACACCACCACCTCCATCCCCCAAACCCTAGATCCACCTTGCAATATCAAATCCACCGCCAGTGCACCTCCACAAAACTCCCCCTCCGCGACTCACCACCACCACCAACCACCACTACAACCGGCGGCTTTGAATTTGAGATGGGGGAGAGAGAGATAGAGAGAGAAGAGAAAAGTGGGTATGAGCTGCATATTTTTTCTTTTATTGAATATGACGTGGGATATTATTGTATGGAATGTTGCCGACAGAATGGACAACATTTTCTATTTGTTGTGCAGGATCTTTCAAGGATAGATCAATTATGCGGTTACCAGCCTTTAATACATGTGAGATTCCAAAACTTGGAATATAACCATTGATCCTCTCACCCCTGGGTCTTTCAAACTCCAATTTTTCCAAGAATTGACAAATCAAGCTTGGATATGGGCAGATTCCACCATCAGCATGCTTACCAGTAAAAAACACCATATTGTCAAATATGATCTGTCCCATATTGAACTTGTTCAGATGCACAATCTTGTACAGTAGGAATGTTTTTTCTTTTGTCAGCACAGTGGAGTTCTTGGAAGGCAACCAGTTAGAAACTAGCAGCTTATGCAACACAGAGTATAAGGAGGTCAGTTTAGCAGCAGAAAATTGCAAAGTCCATTCAGGATACTTACCACCAGTAATGACAGACATTACTTCCCCAATTTCCAATTCACCAGTATCATCCTCCATTTGTCTTGTTTTTAGGATGATGTTTATAAGCCTAGGGGTAATAGTAACAACATTGTACCTAAATATGACTTTCCCATAATTTGAAGACTGCCTATTCCCACAACTCTTTTTCAAATTGGCATAGAACTCAGCAACCCAAGAAACAAAATAAGGTTTTGCATATTGAAGAGCATGCAATAGAGATATACTCTCTAAGAAACCAATCAAGTTATTAACTTCAAAGTCAGGCATTTTTATGATCCTTTCATTAACTATAAACCTCTTAAGCATGGTTTTCACAACAACAGGCTTTCTATCATGCTCAACCTTATCATCAGGGTCAGAATCAAACATAAATACCTCATCAGAGTCATATGAGTGGTCAAATTCAGGAGCAGTTTCATCATCAGCTTTCTCAGGCTCCTCTGTTTCAAAGTCATCTTCTTCAGTATCTTCTTCTTTCTCATGATCTTCTGCTTCAAGGTTCTCTTCCTCAGAATCGTTTGTCTCAGCTTCCTCTTTCTCAGAGTTGTCTATCTCAGAATCATCTATCTCAGAATCCTTAGATGGTTCTGCAGCATTAGGAGCAACATTCACAGATGGTTCATTTCTCCTTTTGGTTCGTTTCTCTTTCTTTGCCATCAATTCCTCCATTGTTAAGTCATCGTCTGAATCTATTGGCTCAGCAACAGGAACTTTTGGAATTTCCATCTCTTCATCTGAATCCTCTACAGTGATAGGATCATTAGCACAACCATCAGTCCTCTTAGGGCGTTTCCCGGTGTAGTCCACATTCTTTCCAAGGTTCCTCTGTGAGACTCTCCTCTTTCCCCATTTTCCACCTCTTCTAGGGGATAACTGCTTCGTCCTCAGCCGAATATTCTTCAATTTCTCCCCCATTCCTCCTGAATCGGAGGAATCAACAACATGCATTTCGGCATTGGCTGTTTGAGTGGTATTTTCAGCGGGTTTAGGAGAAGGTTCATCAGGGATTTCTATGGCCAAGGGTTGTGCAGAGAGATCAACATAATCAGACACATTGATCAGTCTGGAACCAACATAGATATTAGGCAAAACTATCAGGTTTAATTCAACAGCTTGTTTAACAAGAAGATCAACAAGGGATTTAGGAGAAGAATCAGGAATGTGAAGAGCAGAAGGTTTAGGAAGGGATGAAGACGATGATCCACCAACATTTGTGGAGTCATAATCTGGGTTTTGTGTGGCCATTTCTGCAAGTATGTTCAAAGGGTTCGAATTCTCCAGTGACTAAGGGTTTGCGTGTGAGTGTGAATGATCAGGCAAAGTCGAAAGGTTTTGTTTATCAGTCATTTCACCGTCTTTCTGTCCAATCCAATAATACACAAGCATTAAAATAATGTTATATGAAATATAGAAGGGAAAAGTAAAGTATATGACCGAAAATAATGAAATAACACAAGTGTAAATCATCAAACCTCGATTCCTATGTGTAACAACAATGTTTTTAGCTTTGGGTATGAAACACACAAATAAATCGATCTTAAGTAGAGTACAAAGCATGGAGGTTATTACACACATTCACAAAAACCGACAATGAGTGGAACAAAGTCACCACCCACTATGTTGCAAGTTGTGATCGTGTGATGTGTAAGAAGCCGCCAAAAAAATATTTTCAAAACTAGGAAATCATATCCAAAATTAAATAGACACAAATTAAGTTCAAACAACTCATTTAATCCACACGATCGACTTAAGAAGAATATTAAACAAATCATGTATGATAGATAAAGTTCGAATCACTTAAGGTTTCACAAAATGTCGGCACACATATATCTCAACACTTAATTTTGCATGAAATTCATCATCCAATGTTGCATATTTTGAATTTTTCTTTTAAACACATGTTCACATTGATCCATCTTTTCAAGAGAGTGCATCGTAGTAGCGAGCTCAGTTCCCCGTAATTATTCAGTGAATTGTGAATAAACATGGATGTATATTTAAACACCTTTTGAAAAGAGAACATCGTAGTAGCGAGCTCCGTGTCCCATAGTTACTCAGTGATTACACATCTAAGTTGTGCTTTATTTTTAATGCATTTAAGAGATATATGTTCAGGACTCTATATCTAAACCATGATTCAAACAATAAGATCAAAACAATATCATTTAAAGTTCAAAATAAGCAAATACAGTAGATAAACTCATTATCGGAACCACAATATTTACTTCAAATGTTGAGAAACATTTGTCACAACATCTAGTGTTTATTTTCAGATATAGCAAAGACCAAGAGATTTTCTAAGTGAAGAAAACCTCTCATTATCAAGGGCTTTTGTGAAAATATCAGCAAGTTGTTTTTTCAGTAGAAATGTACTCTAACTTCACATCTTCTTTCTCTACAAGATCTCTTATAAAGTGATGTCTTATACTTATATGCTTAGTCAAAGAATGTTGCACAGGATTCTTGGAAATATTGATAACACTAGTATTATCACAATAAACAGTCAAAATACCATTTTCCAACCCATAATCATCAAACATCTTTTTAAGCCATAGTAGTTGAGTGCAACAACTTCCAGCAGCAACATATTCAAACTCAGCCGTTGATTGTGAAACACAGTTCTGTTTCTTGCTATGCCAGGAGATAATGTTGTTTCCCATATAGAAACATCCTCCACTAGTACTTTTTTTATCATCACAATCACCTACCCAATCTGCATCACTATAGCCAACTAAAGAGCAATTAGTATCTTTTGAGTACTAAATGCCTAGATCACATGTTCCAGCCACATATCTTATAATTCTTTTTACAGAATTAAGATGTGATTCCTTAGGATTAGCTTGATATCTAGCACAAAGACATACACTATACATAATATCAGGTCTACTAGAAGTTAAGTACAAAAGACTACCAATCATTGATCTATACAAAGTAGGATCAACATCTTTTCCAATCAAGTCTTTACTCAACTTTTGAGTTGAACCCATAGGGGTTTTCATAGTTTTAGCACTTTCAAGACCAAACTTTTTCACCAAATTTTTAGCATATTTGTTTTGAGAAAAGAAAATACCATCTTTCATTTGTTTGATTTGAAGACCTAAAAAGAAATTCAGTTCTCCAACCATGGACATTTCAAAAGTACAGGTCTTTTCTTTAACAAAACTATCAAGCATATCATTACAAGTTGAACCAAATACAATATCATCAACATATATTTGAGCAACCATGATATCATTCTTATAATTTTTAATGAACAAGGTTCTATCAGTTTCACCTCTCAAACATTCAAATTCAAGTAAGAAATCAGTAAGTCTACCATACCAAGCTCTAGGTGTTTGTTTAAGATCATACAAAGTTTTCTTTAATTTATAAACATGATCAGGAAATTCTAGACTTTCAAAACCTTGAGGTTGTTCAACATAAGCTTCATCAGTCAAAATTCCATTCAAGAATGCAACTTTAACATCCATTTGATGCAAGTTAATGTTAATGAAACATGCAATAACAAGAAGTAATCTAATAGATTCTATTCTAGCAACAGGAGCAAATATTTTATCAAAGTCTATTTCTTCAATCTGAGTATAACCTTGAGCAATCAATCTAGCCTTATTTCTCACAATATTACCAGATTCATCAGTTTTATTCTTGAAAATCCACTTTGTTCCTATGACATTAATATCAGAATTAGGTCTAGGTATAAGTGTCCAAACATCATTTCTTTCAAACTGATTAAGCTCTTCATGCATAACATTTATCCAGTTTTCATCATTAAGAGTTTCTTTCACATTCTTAGGCTCAATTGCAGAATGATAACACTCAAAAGTTACCTGATTGCATATGGATGACATGCAAACTGATCTTACAAAGTTATTGATGTGAATACCCGTTGAGAGATGAATTTAATAAAGAAGTTTTGATTAGATCCCAAAACCCCTGAGTATGACATGTTCAGGATAATCTTGATAGTCTGAGTCAGGTTTCAGTATAGGATTGTTCAGGAAGATATCTGGACAATGTATAGTCAGCAGATATAGATAGCCGTTTATCAATAACCAAAAGAGAAAACCCTTGATGCTATCTATTCCAACGGATAGTTTTTCAAGAGTAACCTTTGGAGATGTTGCCTATAAATACCAGTGACCTTCTACATTGAAAGGTAACGGGAAATTTCAAGCAACTCAAGAGCTCATTCGTATTCTTGCAAATTGAAGCACTCGAAAACCCTAGAATTTTCCAAGTGTTTCACATTGGAGAGAGCCCATTCACTAAGCCTAGATTTGATAAGTTATATCCTAAGCTTAGAGAGATATCCTATCCTTTGCATCTGTATTCATTGTAAAAGGATATCTCACCTTAGTTGGAAACCAACCAAAAATCCAAACCCTTTGTTAAGGTAGTTTGTGTGTGATTTGTTGGTGAGTTAGAGTTGTAAAGAGTGAGTAAGCTGCAGTGAGTTAGCCAGAAAACTCTAGAGAAGAAGTTAGTAAGCTACTGGTGGTAGTCTGAACACTTGTGTGTGTTTGAGTTAGTAAGCTGCAGTGAGTCAGCCAGAAAACTCAAGGTAGAAAAGTGAGTAAGCTACAATGAGTTAGTCTGAAAACTTTAGGAAGTGGTTAAGGAATTTCTCTGAGGATCAGAGAGAGTGGACGTAGGAGCTTGAGTCTCTGAACCACTATAATTGCTACGTTGTTTGCTTTCTGTACTGCATTTTATCTGTTGCATGTTTTTCACTGAAAGCAGATTTTACTGATATTCAGTTGGAACCAATCCACTGAACTGCATCAAATTGGTCACAGCCTTAATCACGATTTCATTAAAAGGAAGAAGATTTTCAGCAAAGCTAAAACGAGTATAAACTTAGGGCCAACCATTCCGCACACTTGAGTAGCTAGAACAAATAGTTACCAAACTGAACTAACTCTCCTGAGTGTTCAGTAAGATAATTATCTGATCCAAGCTCCTCAGGATCTCTGATAAATTCAGGATCAGTTGGGCTAATCTGAAGCTTCTGAAAGCTGCTCAGGATCATTGTCTCAGTAGAATTTGACTCAGGGCAATTTGTGCTTCTCAGGGCAAAAATATCAGGATAACCTAACCCAACTGACCTCAGTGAAGAAAAAGTTTTAAAAATCACTGTACACGTGTATTCCCCCCCATACAAGTGTGAGACTCGTTTACACCGGGACCAACAAGTGGTATCAGAGCAGTGGTTCATTTTGACCACTTGCGTTGGTAGCCATAGTCTATTTGCTGAAAGGCTTTGGTGGTCTACTGAATAGATCTATTTGCTGATATCTTACAAGGCTCAGACATCATGCCTTCTAAGAAACTTCATATATTCTCTGTTGAGAGCTATGACCTATGGAGACTGAGAATGCAGACTCATCTGTATTCCAAACATGAAAGAATGTGGAGAGTGGTTTCTGAAGGACCATTCAAATATACTGTTGTGAATCCCATAATCACTGATACTGAGAGGAATGATCCCAGAGATGAATTTCCAAAGCCTGATGACCAACTTACTCCTGATGAGAGAAAGTTAGTCAATCTGGACTACATTTCTAAAGATACTCTATATAGCACTATTGATGATGGTGTTATGGGGATGATTTCTCACTGTGAAACTTCAAAAGAAATATGGCACACACTTGCTGTTATGTGTCAAGGTACATATCATATTAAGGAAAACAAACTTTCTGTTGCTATTGGAAAGTTTGATAGCTTTGAAATGGAAGATGGTGAATCCATTGACAAACTTGAAGTCAGATTCACTAGCATTATGAATGATCTTAATGCTCTTGGGAAAAGATACCCACAGAGAGAAGTGGCACAGAAAATTCTTAGAGGATTATCTAAGAAATGAGATATACATGCTGTGGTGATTGAAAACACCCAAAATATTGATTCCATGCCATACCAACAAGTTTTCTCTGAACTGAAAGCTTATGAGTTTGTGATTGACAAGAAAACTAAGAAATCTGACAGCAAAGATGATTCTTCATCTAACAAGAATGTGGCTTTTAAAGCCAAAGAGAAATCCTGTAAATTTAGAGAGTCTGAAAACTCACTTGCCAAAAATCAGGATGAGCAGGAGGACAAGCTAGTACTGATGGCAAGGAGGTTTGAATAACTTAATAGCAGATATGGTAAATATAAGAAATATTACAGGAACCACAGATACAAGAGCAGGAATAACTCAGAAGCTGAGGACAGATCCACAGAGAAAAGAAAGGACCACAAAGCTGAAGGATCCTCATCCAAAAAGAAGGACTCTAAGACCAAGAAGGAGAGTGATCAGGATGATGATGCCAACAGATGCTATAACTGTCAGAAGAAAGGTCACTTTCAATATGACTGTCCAGAGCTGAGTGCTAAAGAAAGAAAGGAGAGACAAGCTAAGAGAGACAGAAAAATCTCCAGCAAGAAATATATGATTGCAGAAGAGGAAGAACACTCTGAAGAAGGTTCCAGTTCTTCAGATGAGATATTCTCAGATAGTGACAGTGATGATGTCTGTCTTATGGATGTGGAGGAGGTAAATTCTTCTATCTCTATTGTTGCTCCTACACAAACACCTGAGTTATCAAGTTCATCTGTAACCAGTAACTTTGACCTGATGGATTATTTTGAGAATCTTATGAAGGACTATTCTGTGTTACAAGAACTGCTCATAGAAACTCAAGAGCAGAACAAGGAACTGACTGCTGAGAATCTGAAGTGGAAAGACTCTAATAATACTGAGATCACTTCTCAATTGATGGGAACTACTGATGAACTAGATGTTCTGAAAGTACAACTCTCAGAAAAAGAGAAGGTGATAGAGATCCTGAATGGAAAATTAGAGAAATCCACTGAGGAGATTCAACTTATCAGAACTGAGTTCAATGACCTCTTTGAGAAGCATGAAACTCTAAAGAAATGTGAGGATAGTGCGCAGAGAAAGTTAACTCTATTGAATTCTGCATCTAAAGTAATAGATGAAATTCAGAGTTATCAAAGACCAAGAACTATAAAGGCCGGATTGGGATATAATCCAGGGGAACCTCACAAGGTCTTCTCAATGCTTTGCTTCTAGTAGCACCAAGATCGCCTTTGTTAAACCAAAGGACATCTAATCTTCTTACTAAAGAACAAAATTGTGGTTTTAGACAAGGGTAAAGGACCTATGGTTTCAGAAAAACCAAGGTTCAGGGAAGAAAGCCCAAACCTCGTGAAAAAAGACTAGGAAACCTAAACACTCAAGAGGGAAATTTTCAGGCCAAGATTTTCAAAGCCTCGTGCTAAGAATACCAATCAAGAGATCTGTGATCGAACCATCAGAGGAATTTTCCGAAGAGAAACACTCAGCAGAGATATTCTCAACTGAAAAGACCAAGTCCTCAGATTACTGAAAGACCAAAATTTCAGTACAGGCAACCTAAACCCCACTTGCTTAAGGGTAAAGGTTTCCTGAACCCAAGTCAGCAGAGACAGAGACCAGCTGCACCAAAGCCAAGTCACTTGAACAAAAGGCCTGAACCTAAGAAGAATTCTAAGGCTCATGTTCATGCTAAGGCTGGCACTCATACACAGGGTACTGCCAAGGCACCTAGGGTGGTGAATGTGTATGTAGATGTTTATGGAAGACAAATCAGCCACTCTAAAGTAATTAGAGTTGTCAGGCAGATTTGGGTTCCAAAAGGTACAGCTAACCTGGTAGACCCTACACCAAATGGGTACCTAAGACTTGATTTGTTTTTTAGGTGAAGGAAAAGAGCACTGAATTGAATGAATGAAGACAACATAGCCCTGATGAGTGGAAATGAATTGGCTCCAATTGTATGGTACCTGGACAGTGGATGTTCAAGGCATATGACAGATATAAGCAATTACTCACTGACTATGTTGAGCAAAAAGGCCCTCAGATTACATTTGGAGACAATTCCAAAGGACAGACTGAAGGATATGGAACTCTTGAAGTTGATTTTGTTCATATCCATGGTGTTTCATATGTGTTTGGTTTAAAGCATAACTTGCTTTCTATCAGTCAATTCTGTGACAAAGGATTTAGTGTTGAGTTCTCAAAGAACTTATGTTATGTGAAAGACAATGCTTCACAGAAAATCTTACTGACTGGTACTAGAAAAGGAAACGTGTATCTTGCTGACTGGAGTTCAACTCCTAAAGATACATGTTTGGTTGCAAAAAGTTCTACTGATACCAGTTGGTTGTGGCACAAAAGACTGAATCACTTAAACTTCAAAACCCTGAACAAACTTGCAAGATTAGCACTTATGAGGGGATTACCCAATGAAGTATTCAGTAAAGATCATGTATGTGATGCCTGTCAAAAAGGAAAGCAAATCAGAGCATCTTTCAAAAGCAAAGTAGATGTTTCTACTGACAGAATACTACAATTGTTACATATGGATCTCTTTGGTCCAGTAACACCTGTGAGCACTAATGGCAGGAAATATACACTTGTGGTAGTTGATGACTACTCTAGATACACATGGGTCATATTCTTACTCAGTAAGAAAGAGACTCAGACAAAACTGCCTGAACTACTGAAAAGACTCAGTACTGAAAATAATCTGAGTGTGGTCAAGATCGAGCGTATAAAAGGAACCAATTTATCAACCATATTATATCCGATTATTATGCAAAGAAATGGAATAGCTCATGAAACATCAGCTGCAAGGACCCCACAACAGAATGGTGTTGCTGAAAGAAGAAATATGACTCTGAAAGAAGCTGCAAGAACAATGATTGCTGAAGCTGATATTCCTAAGAGATTTTGGGCTGAAGCCATCAACACTGCATGCTACTCTCAGAACAGATCCATGCTGACCAAGAATCAAGGAAAAACTCCTTATGAGCTATGGAATGAAAGGAAGCCTCTTGTTTCTTTCTTTCGTGTGTTTGGTTGCAAGTGTTTCATACACAATAATGGTAAAGATCAGTTGAAAACCTTTTGATAGTAAAGTTGATGAAGGAATATTCTTAGGATATTCTCAAGTCAAGAAAGCTTTCAAAGTTTACAACCAGAGGACTTTATTGTGGAAGAAACACCTCATGTTGTTTTTGATGAATCTATTTGTGTTCAAGAAGAAACAAGAACATGACTTCAGAGAACTCTAACCAAGAGAATCACCGGACTTAGCCGAAAAAGAATGATAAAACATCCTCTAAACTCCGAAAAGAAGAAGTCACCACTTTCTATGAATGGAGTGAATCGGACTTCGCATAAAGAAGTTAAGGATGGAAAAACTCGGGATGGTGAGACTCGGGATGGAAATTCTCCACTAAAGGAAAGTCAACACACCGGCTTCAACTAATCAACATACATACACCCTTCACTCGGTATGTAATGCCAATGAAGATGTGGTCACAGCTGAGGCAATATCTGAATCTATCAACCAAGGGGGAACAAATGTCTCTGACAATGTTCTGAATGGAATTTCCCCTGAGGAAGATGATTCCCTTTCTCATTTTCTGTTGTTCCCCGAATTTAATGAACTGCCTGAACCTAACATTTCTGATGTTGAGGATACTACTGAAGGGGGAACATCCAGGAGAAAATGGTTGGATAGTCATCCTACAAGTCAAATTGTGGGTGGTCTATCAGAAGGTGTTAAAACAAGAAGGTTCCATGGAGAGAGTGCTTCGTTCTGTTGCTTCCTATCTGAAAAGGAACCAACTGAGATTGAAGAAGCTCTTCAAGATTCAAACTGGATTGTTGCTATGCAAGAAGAGTTGAATCAGTTCACAAGGAATGAAGTTTGGGAACTAGTGGACAGACCCCAGAGACACAATGTGATTGGAACTAAGTGGGTGTTCAAGAGTAAGAGAGATGAGAAAAACAACATTGTAAGAAACAAGGCAAGGCTAGTTGCACAAGGTTATTCCCAAGAAGAAGACTTGGACTATGATGAAACCTTTGCACCTGTTGTAAGACTAGAAACCATCAGATTGTTTCTTGCATATGCTGCCCACATGAAATTCACAGTCTATCAAATGGATGTGAAAAGTGCATTTCTGAATGGTGTGCTTAAGGAAGAAGTATATGTGGAACAACCTCCAGGATTTTGTCAGAATGACCAAGTTTACAGGCTCAGGAAAGCCTTGTATGGTCTTAAGCAAGCACCCAGAGCATGGTATGATACCCTTTCTCAGTTTCTTACTGACCATGGTTTTATCAAAGGAACTGTTGATAGGACTTTGTTCAGGATAGAAGATGGGAAGAATATCTTACTAGTTCAGATTTATGTGAATGATATCATATTTGGATCCCCAAATCATCAGTTGTGTGAAAAGTTTTCTACCCTGATGAAAGGAAAGTTTGAGATGTCAATGATGGGGGAGATGAATTTCTTTCTTGGACTTCAGGTGAAACAAACTAAGGAAGGAATCTTCATCAATCAAGCAAAATACACCAGAGATCTAATTGCAAAGTATGGTGTACAGAATTGCAATGTAGTTAGAATTCCCATGACTACTAACTACAAGATGGATCCTGATCTTGAAGGCAAATCAGTAAATCACACTGATTATAGAGGGATCATTGGATCATTGCTATATCTCACTGCAAGTAGGCCTGATATAACATTTGCTGTTGGGATATGTGGAAGATACCAAGCTAATCCTAAGGCTAGTCACATGGAGGCTGCCAAGAAGATTCTGAAATATCTTAAAGGCACTGTGAATAGAGGATTATGGTATCCAGCTGATGATAACCTTGAATTAACTGGTTATTCAGATGCTGACTATGGAGGATGTAGAATTGACAGGAAATCTACCACATGAACTTGTCAATTTCTTGGAAGTAAACTGATATCATGGTTTTCAAAGAAACAGACCTCAGTAGCAACAAGTACTACTGAAGCTGAATACATGGCTGCAGGAAGCTGTTGTGCACAGATTCTTTGGCTCAGACAACAATTGAGGGATTATAAGATTATAGCCAATGAAGTACCTATATTTTGTGATAATAACAGTGCAATTGCTATTACACAAAATCCAGTACTGCACACCAGATGTAAGCATGTTGATATCAGACATCACTTCATCAGAGATCATGTTGAGAAGAAGGATATCAGAATGGAAAAAATTCATACTGATAAATAGAGAGCTGATATCTTGACTAAACCTTTGGCTGAATCAAGATTTCAGGAACTATCAGTTGAATTAGGAATGTTGGATCCAGTTGAATAAGGCAAACGTGAAAAATTGAAGGTTTTCAGATGCATGAAGTTTTTCAGGTTTTTACTGAAAAACTCAGGATAAAATTAAGAGTCCTGAACACTGAGTCTTGGGAAACTCAGTAATCCTGAAGTTCAGTACTCAGTATTATACTGACATTTTATCAAGGTCAAAACTCAGTAAGAATGATGGAGAAAATTAGTCTGAAGAAGTTATTGACTCATGCACCACATTATTGTCTAACTGAATCTCAGAAATCATTGGCAATAAATGATAAAACACCTGAAGAAATAATTGGGCGGGATGTTTGAAATTCTCGAGGAAAGTCTATGGTCTGCAGGAATAGTAATTAAATGCACTGTTCATTAATCACCAAAAAGGATAAATTGGCGGCTAAGTACTTGCAAAATCGTCCTTTCAATTACCCGTTTTAGCCGGTTTTAATCTTGACCGTCAAATCCTTCATCTACGCAATTTTCCATAAATCAAAGTCGTATATCCATTGCAAAGACTTCATTCAAGCCCTATTTCAAAAACTTTCATCTCCAAGATACTCTGTTTTCCAAAACTTCCGATTACTCAAAATTCTTCGCAAACCCTTCACCAAAATCACCAAAAATGACACTCTCTGTATACGATTAACTCGCCGTTACCAACAAACCCTGATACAAAAATGTCATCTCTCTGGAAAGCACATCCAACGCGACTCACGAGGAGGAGGTGTTGCATATGATTCGTGTGGCAAAGCTTACCTGTCTGGTCGCGAATCAACCAGATGCCGAATATGCCAAAGAGGTAATCGAATTTGTTGCTAATATGCAATTGGATGACAAAAACTGCATAGAATCTAATATTACTGTGTTGCATCTAGTACAGACAGAAAAATATGTAGATTTTGTTAGGGAATTGTATGTTATTCCTAAGAACTTAAATGCCATATATGAGTTGAATGATCGAGGAGAAGACCCTACGATGTACGTGGTGGTTAGGGAACATGAACATTTGGATCAGATTGCTGAGCATCCAATAAAGTTTGAAGCAACTCGGAATAAAAAGCATTTGAAGCCTAAATATCGAGTACTTTTGGATATTGTGAGCAAATGCATTATGAGTGGATCTGGTAGTTTCGAGCAGATAAGCAAACCCAAGTTAAGGTTAATGGCTGCAATTGAAGATTCTCCTTCAAGGGCTTTTAATTGGTTGCACTATTTGATCAAAGTGATTACTGATCAAGCCAAACACATTCAAAAGGTGAATGGCTCTGTGGTGATCAAAGGAAAAATCCTACATGCAACCAAGATTGCATTTATCTTGGAAAAATGCAGAGAAGAGGAGGACATCTTTGCCAATACAACTGCTTTTCCCAGATCAAAAATCATGTTCAAACCAACCAAGAAGACTATGAGGGAAAAGAAAGAGAAATTTACTGAGTCTCAGGAAGAGACTGCTGAGGAAGAAACTGGGGAAGATACTACAGTGGTTGAGCAGGTCAGGGAAACCAGACAAACAGCTCAGAAATCCACTGAGGAAGCTGAAGAAGAAGCTAAACAAGCCAGAGGGAAAGCCCTGATGAAAATCAAGAAGGAAAAAGGAGAGAAGTTGAAGAAGAAAACGCTGGCTCCTCAGAAGAGAAAAAGACTTCAAACTATTGCTGAAAAGGAGGCCAGTGAATCTGAAGAAACCCAAACTGAAGATCAGCAAGGGTTGAAGTCACCACTCCAAGTTCTTGCTCAGGTGGTGAAGAATGTACAGGAGCAAGAAACTGAGGAACAGGTTTTCTCAGAGGTGCTTGAAACCTCTCTGAGCTCGGACAAAATTTCTCAGGAAATTTTTAAGGGTCCTCAGATCTCGACTGAAGAAAGACCAGCTCAGACTTCAGAACAACCTGAACCTCAGGATACCATTTCTTGATCCATTAGCTCTGGAACTCGTACAATCTGAACCGACCGCTCCTGAGAGCCCAAAATTGAAGAAGGGAGAGGCAGAAGAGACTGAATGGCGGAGCAAGGGGGAACGGTCCATCTTGGACCAATACCCTGAGATGAATGCCTCTCCTGACCTTCAGGATATGTTTTTCAGGCTCAGGACGACAGTTTATATCCTGAATCAGACACTCCCGGACATGCTGAACATCGCCTCTTTCAGAGGAGAAGAATGGTGGAGTGCTGAGACAGCTGCCCTGACTGAGTTCTCAGGCTTCAGGAAAACAAAGCTGAGGATGAAAGTAGGAGATTTTGATGAACTAGTGAAACAGAAGCTAGCTGAAAGGAAAGCTACTGAAGAAGACACCTCCAGTTCTCATGATCAAGACAAAGATAAAGATCAGGGAGGTGATGCAGAAAAGCAATCTGAGGGGGAGAAGAAACCTCAGAAAGATGCTGAGAAAGAAAAGGATGATGAGAGTAATATGGAGACAGATACTGATGCTGCACAGACTGATATCACAAAACCTCAGACTGAAGTTAGCCTTCTTCAGGTACCTTTTAGCACTGTTATACATTATGCCAAAGTTACTGAAGTTTCTATCTTTAAATCTGTTGTTTATGATATGCAGACTGAGGCTCATTTGGAGCAACCAGTTCAGTTGGAGATAGTTGTTTTGCCTCCAGAGATTGATTTCAGTCCAATCCTGGATGAATTAAAGAAGGTGGTGCCAATGGTGGAGAAAGTAAATCAAATGGAAGAAACCTTGGCAAGTCAATCTCAAAAGCTGGACAATCTGAGTTCATCATCTGACATGCTGCAACTACAAACAACTCTTACAGATAAGATGACTACTTTGGAAGGAAAGATTGATGTGATAAAAACTGAGCTCAATGCAGAGATGGAGCAAAGGTATCAAACCAGAACTGCATATCTTGAGACCAAGCTGGTTGAGAAGAATGAGCAATTGATCAAATCAGCTGTTGAGAAAATGAGCACTCTTCTCATGACCAAGATGATATACATGATGCACAAAGCCTTCTCGACTTAGTTTGCTCCACTCTCAGATGAGTTTTCCATGGCCAAGAACTATATGATGAGGCTGGAAGACGAGCATGATCAATTAGCTGGAGAGGTGCGGAGCTTAGGAAAAGAGCAATACTATATGGATGACGCATTATCTCAACTTATCCCAAGGTATGATGCCAAAAAGGGGGAAAGGCCAAGTTCGAAAGGACAATTGGATAAGTTGTTGGCTCAGACCTTTGAGAAGAAAGCAAGAGAAGAAGTTGAGGCTAAGAAGATCTTGGATGCTCTGAGTGAAGTGGAGGCCACTGAAAAGCTGAAGTTCAAAGAAGTTGAAGAAACTGGCCACACTCAGACATCAGAACAAGCAACTCAGGAAATTATTGAAGAGAAGATAGTTGAAAGAATGAAAACTGAAACGAGCAAAGCTGGTGAAGCTCAAGAAAGACCAGAAAAGAGAAAAGCTATAGCATTTGTTGAGCAAGAAAAGAAGAAAAGAACAAAAGTTTCAAAGCCTACTCAGAGGAAGCTGATAATGGAATTTGAAGAATCTGAGGAAGAAGCTGAAAAGGAAGAAACTGAAACCCAGAAAGAATCCTTCGATACCAAAAAGACCCTGAGGGCCCTGCAGATTGAAAAAGAAGAGAGAACTGCTGCTTCAGTCTCAGGTGCTCCATTGACCAAGAAGAAGAAGGAGGAAGAGCTGAAAAGAAGGGGTGGGTTCAAAAAGTTTCTAAAGAGAGGAGAAGTACGAAAAGACTCGTAAGGTCGCGATATTGATAATTGGATACCTCTACAGATCAATGATGCTTGGGAGGAAATCAAGAGAACCTTCTGATTCTATTATGAAATTCTGTGGGAATGGAGGGGGAGCAGCTCAGATAAAAATGAAGCATTCATTGAGTATTTACTGACTTTTTATCCTGAGTATCTGCTTAAATGGATCAACTTGGCAGATGAAGCCAACACTCAGATAATGGCTCCAGGACCCTACATGTACCCAACACCTAGATTTGAGAATGGCTATGTGAATGAAGCAGCCATTTCTCAGGAGATTGCTCAGTATGCTATTCAGCTTGGATTAACAGGAAACAACCCAGAAATCATCAAGGCTAGAGATGAACTGAAGAAGATGTATTATGGGATGTTCAACCTGGAAGTTCCAGAAGATGAGGTGGAAGAAGACTGAAGATTATGTATATCTTTTGTTTTGTTTTTCATTGTAAGCTGTAACTCTTATCCTACATCAATGAAAATTTATCTTTTATGCTCAAAGATAATATCTCATTATCTTTTTACATGTCTTTAAATATTTGATATGCTAGATTGATTGAAAATTGTTGGAAGAATTACCATTTTGTGTTGAAATAGATAAACTGAAACCTGAATATAGGTTAGGTTTTCTTAAATGTAACAAGATGGTTTTGTCATCATCAAAAAGGGGGAAATTGTTGAGAGATGAATTTAATAAAGAAGTTTTGATTAGATCCCAAAACCCCTGAGTATGACATGTTCAGGATAATCTTGATAGTCTGAGTCAGGTTTCAGTATAGGATTGTTCAGGAAGATATCTGCACAATGTATAGTCAGCAGATATAGATCAGGTTAGGTATTGAAGATATTGAAGACCCTGAAGATCCTGAAGATATTGAAGAACTCAAATAAACCTGAATGATTCAGAAGATACTGAGTAAATGTTCAGAAGACACTGAAGACTCCGAAGACACTGAAGACTCAGAAGTCACTGAAGACTCAGTAGTTACTGAATACTCAGTAAAGACCTGAATGTTCAGAGGCACTAAATAAATATCTATCTGAATACATACAAAACTGAGGAAAACGAACATTTTCAGAAAAATAGATATTGCCCAAACATTCATATGCAGACAAAAGGAACTAAGTCTAAGTGTTGTTTAAGATTGTCTCATTCAGAGAGATTGACCTAATAGAGCCGTTTTGTTTGTCTACATTCACTGAAGACAAGAACCAATCAGAGGAAGACAACACTGTACTTTACTGACACTGAAAGCGACAGGACTCTGAATTTTGTCAGTAGTACTATGTTCCAGACTGCAAAAATTGGTGATTGACTACTTGGATGCATATTTCCTAAACATGCAAGGGAGTGTTCAAACCCTAAAAATAGTCGTTCATCAATAACCAAAAGAGGAAACCCTTGATGCTATCTCTTCCAACGGATAGTTTTTCAAGAGTAACCTTTGGAGATGTTGCCTATAAATACCAGTGACCTTCTACATTGAAAGGTGACGGGAAATTTCAAGCAAAACAAGAGCTCATTCGTATTCTTGCAAATTGAAGCACCCGAAAACCCTAGAATTTCCCAAGTGTTTCACATTGGAGAGAGCTCATTCACTAAGCCTAGATTTGATAAGTTATATCCTAAGCTTAGAGAGATATCCTATCCTTTGCATCTGTATTCATTGTAAAAGGATATCTCACCCTAGTTGGAAACCAACCCAAAACCCAAACCCTTTGTTAAGGTAGTTTGTGTGTGATTTGTTGGTGAGTTAGAGTTGTAAAGAGTGAGTAAGTTGTAGTGAGTCAGCCAGAAAACTCTAGAGAAGAAGTTAGTAAGCTACTTGTGGTAGTCTGAACACTTATGTGTGTTTGAGTTAGTAAGCTGCAGTGAGTCAGCCAGAAAACTCAAGGTAGAAAAGTGAGTAAGCTACAGTGAGTTAGTCTGAAAACTTTAGGAAGTGGTTAAGGAATTTCTCTGAAGATCAGAGAGAGTAGACGTAGGAGCTTGAGTCTCTGAACCACTATAATTTTTGTGTTGTTTGCTTTCTGTACTGCATTTTATCTGTTGCACGTTTTTCACTGAAAGCAGATTTTACTGATATTCAGTTGGAACCAATCCACTGAACTGCATCAAATTTGTCACAACCTTAATTACAGTTTCATTAAAAGGAAGAAGATTTTCAGCAAAGCTAAAACGAGTATAAACTTATGGCCAACCATTCCGCACACTTGAGTAGCTAGAACAGATAGTTACCAAACTGAACTAACTCTCCTGAGTGTTTAGTAAGATAATTATCTGATCCACCTCCTCAGGATCTCTGATAAATTCAGGATCAGTTGGGCTAATCTGAAGCTTCTGAAAGCTGCTCAGGATCATTGTCTCAGTAGACTTTGACTCGGGGCGATTTGTGCTTCTCAGGGCAAAAATATCAGGATAACCTGACCCAACTGACCTCAGTGAAGAAAAAGTTTTAAAAATCACTGTACACGTGTATTCTCCCCCCCATACACGTGTGAGACTCGTTTACACCGGGACCCTCAATACCCATTCTTTTTCTAGTTTGTACACCAGTGGTAGCTTCTCCAATGATCTGATCTGATGGATGACTTTTCATTATCTTAGTTGAGGGAAATAAATGTTTTGGATACTGTGATTCTTGTGACAGATTTTCAATATCTGAACTTTTGGGTAATATTGTATCAGATGTCGAAGGAACATTCTGATCAACATCCTTACTATCTTCAGTGTCATCAGTATCTTTGGATACTTCTATCAAATCTGATACATTATCTTCAGCACTTTTACCTACAAGACTTGCAAGTTCATCAAATACCACATTAACAGATTCTTGTATTGTATCAGTTCTCAAGTTATAGATTCTATATGCCTTGATATTCTTAGAATATCCTAAGAAAAATCCTTTATCACTCTTTGAATCAAACTTGTGCAACTGATCTCTATCATTCAAAATGTAACAAACACAACCAAAAACATGAAAGTATTTCAAATTTGGTTTCTTGTTATTCAAAATCTCATAGGGATTACAATTACTACCAGAATGAATATACACTCTGTTCACAATGTGACAAACGGTATTTAAAGCTTCTGCCCAGAATTTCTTAGACAAACTTTTTGAGGTTAGCATAACTGTTTCCATTTCTTGCAAAGTTCTATTCTTTCTTTAAACAATCCCATTTTGTTGAGGAGTTTTAGGTGAAGAAAACTCTTACAAAATACCTTTCTTTTCACAAAAATTAGTAAACAAACTATTTTCAAATTCTCTTCCATGATCAGACCTTATCCTACTGATCTTTAAACATAAAACAATTTTAAACATTTTGTAAAGAATTTTGAACTAAGAAAAGGTATCTGATTTTTCTTTTAAAAAAATAACCCAAGTATATTTAGAAAAATCATCTACAAGAACATATGAATACCTCTTTCCACCTAAACTTTTTATTTCCATAGGACCCATTAGATCCATGTGAATCAACTCACAACACCTGTTTGTTGTACATGCTGACAACTTTTGATGTGTTGTCCTTACTTGCTTACCTTTCTGGCATGGTCCACAGATTTTTCCTTTTTCAAAGTTAAGTTCAGGTAAACCAACAACATCACCTAGTCTATGCAATTTCTGTATACTTCTGTAATTACCATGACCAAGTTTTTGATGCCATAGAATAATATCATCTGCTTTAACACTCTTACAAGTATGGTTTGAACCAATCAAATAACAATTATCAACAGATCTTTCACCAGTCATTAAGCAATCATCATTTTTTTCAAATACATAGCATGATTTTTTGTCAAATTTCACATGTAAATTATCATCACATAACTGACTAATACTAATCAGATTAACAAGTAAACCTTTTACATGTAATACATTTGTCAACTTTGGAAATCCATGAACATTCAAGGTTTCTTTACCAACAACTTTACCTTTTGAACCACCACCATAGGTAACATGACCACCATCACAAGATGTATAATTAGACAAATGATTAACTTGACCAGTCATGTGTCTAGAACAACCACTATCAAAGTACCAAGATCCAGGAACACATGCTTTCAAAGATGTATACACAACATTACACAATGTGTTCTTATGAATCCACTTTTTAGTGTTGTTAAATTGTTTTATAGGGTGTTCAATTTTATTAGGCAAAACAATTCTAGCTTTTAAATCTCTTCTTAACTTAGAACAGTATGGACGAATGTGACCAACTCCAGCACAGTAAAAACAGACAAACTTTTCAAATAATCCAACAGATTTCTTTTGTTTAAGATTCAAAGGTTTTGTCAAACAAGTTCCTTCTTTTACAAAAGAAATAGGTTTACTGGAGATTGAAGTATCTTCAGTAGTTTTCTCAAAACCAACGCCAGCATTGCTTGATCTTCCAATCATTAAAGCATCATTCAATTCACCAGTGCTTGAAGAAAACTTTTTAAAACTTAGAGTAGTACACTTAAGTGCATTTTTCAAAGAAGAAATTTCCACATCTTTTCTAGTTAAGAGAACTTCAAGTTTCAAAATATTCTCTTTCAAATCTGAATTTTCTAAAGATAAGGAACTCAACACCTGTTTTTGAGTTTCTAAATCAGTTTTAAACTTCAGATATTCAGAGTTATATTCAGCAGAATTTGAAGTTTTAACATTCAGAATAGTTCCAGCAAAACAGTTAATCTCAGAATCATATTTACTGAATGTTGTTTCAGATGTTTTTTTAACATCTGAATCTGCTTCAGACCAATAATCATCGAGATCGTCATCAAATGCATCATCATAAACTATTCTAGCAAACATAACACTTAGTTCACATTTACCAACACCAGTCTCATCATTAGAATCATCACTTAAGGTAGCATTAAAGTTCATCTTTTTCCTAAGCATAATATTAGCACATTCATTAGCATAATGACCATATCCAGAACATGCATCACATTTAACCTTTTTTCTGTACTCAGGATCATATATGAACTTGTTATCCTTAGTGAATTGTCTAGATTGATTGAAACTGGAGGACTGACTTGGAACAAACTCTTTATCAGAGGGAGAAGTATTCTGATTATTTCTATCTCTTGGTTGAAAATTACCATTTGATTTTCTGAACTTTCCTTTTAGAAAAGATTTGAATTGCTTAGTGATAAGAGAAAATTGTTCATAAACATTTTCATCACATAAATCAGAAACATCATCATCATAATCTACTTCAATTACATAAGGATGTTTACCAACATTTTCAGAAGTTTCACCTCTAAAAGCAAGTACTTTCTTGTCTTTATCTTTCTCATGTTTATCATCATCTAACATATTTGAGTTAATCTCATAAGTTTTTAAAATACTAATCAACTCATTTTGACTCAATAAATCAGTGTTCTTAGCCTCTTCTATTGCACATACTTTAGCATCAAATCGTTTAGGAACAATTCTAAGTATTTTATTGACTAACCGAGTGTTGGAAATTGGATCACCAAGTGAGTGTGACTCATTAGCAATCCCACTTATCCTTTCATTGTATGATGAAATGGTTTCATCATCTTTCATTCTCAAGTTCTCAAACTTGGTTCCCAACATTCGAAGTCTAGTCCTTCGAACACTTTCTGATCGTTCACAATGTTCCTGCAATATTTTCCATGCATCCTTAGAAGAAACACAATTAGGTATCAGTTTAAACATAGAAACATCAGTAGCAGTAAAAATCGCATTAAGAGCTTTAGAATTGAAATTGGCCGATGTGCATTCATCATTGGACCAATCAATCTCCTTTTTTACTTGTTATTCTCCATCTTTATTATCAAATGTCTTTGGTGGATTCCAACCAGATAACACACTACACCATGCCCTCTCATCTGTAGACTTAATGTACATGCGCATTTTAGGTTTCCAGTAGGGATAATTTGATCCATCTAAAATTGGAGGTTTTAAAGAAGTGTTGGGGAATTAATTCTCCGGATCTATTCGGGATGAATATTTAAATACAAATTTAATTCTAACAATTATTACTAGCATGAATTAATCCTATATTAATTCAAATAATAATTCAACAACAAATCATGCATATAAACAACTCACATAAATCCTACGCATGCGGAATTACTAGGAGTTTACGTGAACTAACCTCTTGGAGTGACAACCGTTGAGAAGATGGATATCCCGTTCACACGAACAAACCCAAAGAGCCTTCTCAAGTATTCCCTCGTCCTTGTTCAACAATTTGGTGGAAGGATGCTCACTAACAATTAACAAAAGGAAAAATAAAATTATGTTGCACCACCTTTGTGGATTTCTAATTTTTCCAACACATGGAATTGCTTTGGGGATGAAAAATTCATCCCCTATTATACTAAGGGGTGGTGATCGAAATTTTTGGTGAGGAATAAGATGGGAAAATATTTTTCTTGATCTCCAAGAAATCTTGAATATATCTCATATATTCTTTTCTCCATAATTAAAATATTCCACAAAAAATCCCACCTCTGTTGTAACTGATTTTTATCTACTCAGTTAAACAATAATTATTATGAAACGTGTATGCTAAAGGCAATCAAATCAGGGAAAGAGACAAAGGAGTTGGTGACCCGATTCGTCTTTGAAATCAGACTACGTCCGGGGGCGTCCAAGCCAGGGAGAGGATGTATGTATATGCCTAAAAGTCTAAGTTGTTCGACCCTTTTTACAGAGGTGGCCGTGGTGGCCTATTTATACTATGACTCCCACCCTTTGAGTGGGAATTTACATAAGGAATAATGCCTATGAAAGGGCTACAATATCGGGAACCATTAATCTCGCTTTGACAGGCCAGACATCGTCCATCTTCAGCGTGCGCCAATCGTGGAGCGGATGTGGAGGGCGGATTAGTGGCGTGTTAGGGGTCCGCTATTGACCACGTGGAATCAGATAGTTATGGTTTGGTGCAGTCGCCCCCGACTTCGAGGATATAAAGCGTAAATCGATCGCGATTTCCCAAACCGCCGACTACCCGAAAGGTCGACCTTTTGCGACTTGAAAGTTTGGTCTTGTAGGAATTACGTGGGCTGATCCCTTGGTCCCCTTACAGAGGTTGCTACATGCAGTCTTTGTTGGATTGTTTATGATCCTTCGTGCCTAGGTCGGATTTATCCATGCTACAATAATTGCCCCTTAAGTTGAGGTCTCTTGTTCCGAGAAGGGACCTTGGCTTGACACATGGACTAAATCAACTCGCGACCATCCGACCTGGAAAGTCTCCTATGAGCGGCTTACTATCCTCGGGTAGGTGAAAAATCACCTCGATAATAGGAATCGTCGCATCAGACTTCCCTCGATCTCAGGGATTCGAAATGATATCGTGCCAGGATGATGACGTAAAGTGCCGCCATTTCCTCCAATGAGATGCCGCAGTGGATTTCACGCGAGCCCCTCACGTCTTTTTGTTACTAGGGGGCCGAAGTTTTGGCTAATTTCATTTTGGCCCCTCCTCTTCTTTGATAAATAGGCGGGGAATTAGGTTTTGAAAACCTTATTTCCTGCGACTGTCTTGCGAAAGAATCTCCTCAAGATACTCTTCCTGGTTCTTTCACCCTTCCACCGGAAATGCATTCTCGTGTCCCTGAAGTGGAATTAATCACAGGTAAGCACTTTGGTGCCCTTCTTCGAATTTATGGATTCTAGCATTTCCAAATCCCTTTTTGCTTCTCAGCCCATGGTGGCTTCCTCCTCTTCTGAGGATGACATCCCTATTGCCCTGCGTCGCCGCCGACTTTCCAGCTCCGCCACCGGGCATGTGGGTGAAAGTTCATTGGCTAAGGTTATGGGCGACCGCCGGGAAGACGATGCCAATGATGAACCGGTGGATGACCAATTTCTGGAAGAATTAGCCAAAATTACCCATCTTCCCCCATCGGATGTTAATCTCCTTCATCCCGTCCCACGGGAACGGTCATCAACGACTGGTCCTTCTACCTCGGTTCCGGATTATGGGGCTTATGAACGAGTCTTCAATTATGATCTGTATTGTAGCCGAGCTCCGTATAAGCGACCTGACCGGGCGTACCGCAAGTCAGTCGACTCTCAATTTGCGGCGTCCGATAAAAGATACCGATCTGTGCTCTCCGATCAGTATGTGTGGGGACTTTGTCGTATGTACAAGGTGCCCCGGGATGTGCATTTTTATGGGCCTACCCCGGACGAAAGCGTCGATCAGCCTCCTCCCAGAATGATTGCTGTGAATGAGTCTTCCATGTCAGTCTGTATTCGATTTCCATTGCACCGGGCAATTTCCCATCTGCTGGCGGCCTGGAATGTGAGCCTCACACATATCACCCCCAATGGGTGGAGTTACATCATCTCCACCATGGTCGTTTTGGGGTAGGCCTGGCTAAAAAGACTGCCTAATCCTGGAGAGATATCTCACGTTATGTCGACAGTTGCTCAAGCCGGAGGCTATCACGGTGTGTGGCTTCGTAGAGGCAAAGAGCTCGTGAGTGGGATTCCGAATAAGGTTGAAGGATGGCACCAGAGATGGTGGTTTGTAGGAGGAGCATGGGAGTCGGTGGCCCCCTCCAGCACCTTATCCATTAGAGTTCCTACGGATTATGCGATCCGTGTTGAAAATGGTACGTCGCCTTAATATTTTTATGCTTGATTGTACTGATCTAATTCTTTTCTTGTCTTGCAGTGTTTGCTCCCCGACCTTCTGAGCTATATTGGGACTTTCTCGAGGCGTTCAAGGAGGTTCGAGACACACCCCCTAGCTGGCGAGATGTTAATTTGTTAAACTCCAAGCTCGACCACTTGCAAGCCGGACTGTATACTTACCCTCGCCACTTGAGGATTCCCTATAAGTCTCGGCCGCATCTTTTCAAGTGTATTTTGCGATTTCGCGCTAAAGGTTCTATTTTATGTTAGATCCGGAGATCCCGATCTACCATCGTCGGCCCTATGCCTCCGAGATGGCCTCACGATCTCGATCAGTCCTCGGCTCCATGAGGCGTCTGCCCGACACTGTCGCCCAGGGGGACGTTCCAGTTCAGACTCCTCCCCCTGCTGCCGATAAAGGCAAGAAGAAAGTTGTCGAACCCACCACCGTGGCTGGTGAGCGACCTCCCAAGAGGGCACGAGCTGAACACGCACGCACCGATCCCAGTCAAGTCGAGTCTTTGGAAGGGTGGCTCCAAGCTCACCTTTGCGACTTCTACCCGGAGAGGAGGTCGCCATCCCGGAGGACGATTCTGGATTGGTTGGGATGAGGAGGATGTAGAGGTAGGCCGTTTGCAACTCTTAATGAATTTACCTCAAAACCGGGACCAAACTTAATATATTTGTTCCTCCTTGTTGCAGTCAGGAGCTGACTGCCAGCAAGTTCTCACCGGAGTTGCTGAGCTTCTTGAGATCCCCGATTCCCATCTTTGGGCACGCCGGAGGCCCGGCTTCGCTACTTGGAGCGACGATGAGGAACACGCAGCGCATGGATGAAGGATGATCACTCCTCTGCCCGTCGCCAACAAGTCACGGGCAACATGTATTCGGTTGTTGTCCATTCCTTGAAGGCCGCCCTCTACATGGAAAAGGCCTGCGCCCAATCCGAGTTCGAGCTCTCCAAACTAGAGAAGGCCCAAATATGACCTCCGAGCAAAGAAATCACCGACAATGCTGCCCAGGTGCAGGAGAAACCGGAGGTCGCTAAGATCGACTTGGCTAAGAGGGCCTTGAGCTCGAGGGCTAACAAGGAAGTTTCGAGACCGCCGGGAGAAGAAGGAGGCCGTGGACTCGATGAAGGCGGAGCTGATCCGCAAGGGTGGTAGAGGTCGGGAGAAGTCAGCCGCCAAAGACGAACACTTTAAGGTGTCAAGAGCGCACGCTAACTTCGCTTATGTCGTGGCAATTATGGGCGCTTATCCGAGCCGTTCGGCCGAAGAACTCCCCGGCCCGACCTTCTCGACATTGTGACCGAAATGATCGCTACGCTCACATTTCACCGAGCATTGTGGCGGAGATTAAAGATTTGGAAGATCTGGGGATTGATTTGTCCTTCTTCCCTAATCAGAGTCAGATCGTGCACCCCACTCCCGATCCAGATGAGACACAGACGGGAGACTCCGAGGTGGTCCTCGAGACTCACATGGATGAGGCTGGGGCATGAAATGAGGTCGCTGAGATGTCCGGCGTGGCTCCTCCCGAAGAGCAGACCACAACTGGCCTCTAGGGGAGGTGTTTACCACCCCAAGATCCTGGAGGCGGGCTGCCCACACCCTCACCAGTGTTATTCAGCAACAATTAGGTGGGCAGCCATTGAACATAGTCAGTGGTGCTGCTGATGGGATTCTTGATCTTTCTTAAGAATGATGACATCAAGAATCCGGATAAGAAAAAGGAGATTTAGAAGTTGTTGAACCCCATCTCCAACAATACTTTTGTTCAGCATGCCTTAAAGCCGTAAGTCGTTTGCAAGTCGTGGATATTGGGTTGTAGTAAAACATCCGTAAATGCCGCTATCATGATGTATCTTTGTTTCCGCTTGATGTAATCTAGCCTCCGGGCTCTTATAATGTACCGACCTTCGGGCTTGTTGTCATTAATGAAATCTGCCTTTTTCTTTCCTTTATTATGCCGACTTGATTTCCTTATGCGACTATAATCTCTGCATATGTTCATTCGTCTTATTGGCATTGCGATTTTAGATTGAACCTCGCTTAGTCGTCTTATAAAGTTAGGGGAGGATCACACCGCTAGGGGTGGCGATCTCATTTAAATATGTCAAAAAGTCCTTCCCCCGGAGGTCAATGTTTCATCTATGCGACCTCCCTGGGTTTAAACACAGGAATTGTGAAAAAGAAAATTTAACTCATTGTTATTGACTCGCCTGAAAGCTTACAAGTACACTGGCCTCGACCCTACTGATAGTATCTCTTCAGATGAGATGCGTTCCACTGCATCGAGACCGAGTGTTATCCGGGTTCTCGAGCTCAGATGCCCCGTTAGATAATACTCGAAACGACCTTTGTATGGTCCTTCCCGGTTTGTCCGAAAGTTCCTTTGGTTACTCAGAGTCTTCTTCAGACCGTGTCACCTTCTTTAATTTTTCAAGTCGCACTTTAGAGTTGTAGTATTTTTTTCGGATGATGTTTGTATCTCGCATTTTCGGATACACCGCTTAATCGCTTCTCTTCGAAAGCAAGTCTAGGTTTTCGCCAAGGCCTCATCGTTCTGCGTCGGTTCACGATCTCACGAGGTTCCGAGAGTTTGGAATTCGACCTCTCTGGTATGACCGCCCGAGCCAAATGCCATCGAATAAGGGGTCTCTCCGGTCGAATTTCGCAGTCGCTCAGATGACCACAAGACATCCGGTAATTCATCGCACTTCCCTTTTCCTCCCTCAATCTTGGTTTTCAGAGTGTGCTTGATGATCTTGTTCACAACTTCGACTTGACCGTTTGACTGAGGGTGATAAGGGGTAGAGAAAAGCTTGGTGATTTTCCATTTTCTGAAGAAACTATCAATCTTATGACCATCGAACTGCTTCCCATTATCGGATATAATTGCTTGCGGTAGGCCGAATCTGCAGATGATGTTTCGCCATATGAATTTGATGACGTGATCCTGATCTATGGTCTCCAAAGCCTCAGCCTTGGCCCATTTTGTGAAGTAATCTACTGCGACTAGGGCGTGCTTGGTGAACCCCGGCCATTGGTAATGACCGATGATATCTATCCCCACTTTGCAAAAAGCCAAGGACCGAGGATCTTTGGTGAGTTCTCAAAGTGCGACCTTGATTGATGGTGCGTGTATTTGACATTTGTGGCATTTTCGTGGAAAAACCATGGCATCGGCCTTTAAAGTTGGCCAATAATACCCCTATCTCGTCATCTTATGAGCAAGCGACTGCCCCCCAGCGTGGTTCCCGCATACCCCATCGTGAATATCTTGCAGGATAGCTTGCCCTTGCTCCGGGGTAACACATCGAAGCGATGGTATCTTTGAAGCCTCGTTTATATAGTTTGTTACCAACCAATGTGTACCTTTGTTGCCCTTAGTTGCAATTGCTTTGCACAATTTCATCGGTTGGTAATGCCCCGGTCATCAAGTAGTCAATTATGGGGTTATCCAAAATTAAACTCGGGGGTGTCTAGGGCGTTGGATCGTTGTGTTAGCAAAGGAGGGGGGGAGAGTTTTGTGATGGTGACATCCCTCATCTCTGTTGGTCCCTCCGAAGTCGCTAGCCGTGCCAATGCATCGGCTCGGGAGTTCGCATCCCTTGGTACTAGCTTGATGTAGATTTGTTCAAATTTCAGGCAAAGTGCTTTGACGACCTCTTGGTAGGCCGACATCGGCTCATCTTGGGCCTCATACTCCCCTAATATCTGGCGTCTTGAAATTGAGAGTTGGTGTGTACATGAAGTCATTGGATGCCCATTGCGGTGGATATTTCTAGACCGTTGATCGGTAGCTTCATATTCGGCCTCGTTGTTGGTGGCAGGGAAATCGAAAGTGATGACATTCTGAAAAGAAATCCCATCTGGATTGATTAACACAATTTTTGCCACTAATTTGTTGACAGTTACCGAGCCGTCTACGTACAACTCCCATGGTGGGCCGGTCGAACCGGCCCCCCGCGAGGGGGTTAATTCAACGATGAAGGGCGGCCAAGGCCCGAGCTTTTATTGCGCCGCGCAGTATGTATGTTACCCCATCTTGTCCAACCTCGATGGCCCCACTTGAGGCATCGGCCCGATATCTCGGTCGATGGAGCACATTCTTGAAGGGGGGTAAGGAAGTGAGGACCTCCACTTGGTGATCGAAGAAGTAAGGTCTCAGTTTCCTCACACTCATAACTAGAGCATAGGCCAATTTCTCTAGAAGAGGGTATCGCTGCTCGGTTTCATATAGCGTCTGACTGACAAAGTAAATGGGCAGATGGGTTTGACCCTCCTTGCCATACTAAGATCAAGGCTTCAGGCGGTTTCAGGTCGCCAAGTATAGAAACAGTTTCTTGTCAGGGACCGGTTTGGCTAAAATGCTAACTTCGGCCAGATATGCTTTGATTGTCCAGAGCATCCTGACTCTCAGATGTCCATTCGAACCTCGCCTTCTTTCTGATGGTGTCGAACATGGGCTTGCATTTATCCCCCATTCGGGAGATGAATCTGTTCAAAGCGGCCAGGCTCCCCGTCAGTTTTTGAACGTCCTTTTTGGTTTTGGGGGCCCCCATATCCATGATAGCCTACACCTTGGATGTGTTTACTTCAATCCCCCGCTTGCTTACCAGGTGCCCTAGGAACTTCCCTGATTTCCACTCTGAAGTTGCACTTTTTCGGGTTGAGTTTCATATTGAACTTCCTGAGTATCTCAAAAGCTTGCGCCAGATGAGCCAAATGATCTTCCTTTTTTAGACTCTTCACGATAATGTCGTCAACGTACACCTCCACTGACTTGCCTATTTGCTCAACAAACATATGATTGACCAGCCTTTGATACGTTGCCCCGACGTTCTTCAAACCAAAAGGCATTCTCTTCCAACAGTACATGTTCTTCTCTGTTAAAAATGAAGTGTGCTGCCTGTCCGGCTCGTGTATAGCTATCTAATGGTACCAAGCAAATGCGTCCATGAAATATATCATCTCATTGCCCGCCGTATTGTTGATGAAGTGGTCGATATACGGCATCGTGAAGAAATCCTTGGGGCATGCCTCGTTAAGATCTGTGAAATCGATGTAAAGTTGCCAAGTCCCATTTGATTTATTTACAAGGACCGCATTTACGACCCACTGTGGTTGGTCGGCCTGCATGATCAGATCGTTTTCAAGCAACTTCTTCACCTCTTCAGCTAGGGCCGCATATTTTTCTGGACCAAACTTCCTTCTTTTCTGAGCCACTGGTTTTCGGGCTGGGTCAATGTGTAATTGGTGACATGCGATCTCAGGATCGATCCCGACCATATCCTTGTGTGACCAAGCGAAAACGTCTAGGTTATTCTAGAGGAAATCGACGAATTCAATTTTTAGGTCGTCGGGGATCTTGGATCCAATGATGATCTCCAGGTCTGGCTGGGCTGGGTCCACCTTGACCCTTTCGAGTTCCTCCCGGGGTACCGATCTGGGTCCCCCGAGTCGTGGATCATCTATCTCGGCCTCGAGTATAAAATCTTCGGGCTCGGGACCCATTCTTGGATCAAACTTGTCACGCTTCCTCTTCTTACTTTTCTTTTCAGTATCCAACATGTTATCATGCATTTTGTGATCCAGTGTCATTATGTGACGACTAAACATGCGTGCTGAATTTGAATAAGGTGAAGAAAAAAGCAAACAACCTCTTGCATCCACTTGGTCACCTTTAACGGTGCCAACCAGCCCACCCTTGGTGGGGAACTTTACACAAAAATAATAGGTGGAGGACGCAGCCTCGAATTTGTGCTCAAATGGTCTCCCGAGGAAGCCGTTATAGGTGCTCAGGAGGTTGATTACAATAAAATCTAGGAGCCTAGTGTTCCTGACCTTCTCATCCAAGGTGGATACGAGCTCCACAGACAAGCGGACCATGCCCAGAGGTTTGACTGTCGCTTTTCTGAAGCCCTTCACTGTATGATCGCATGGGGTGATGTATGCTTCGTAATCCCCGAGTTGGTCTAGGGTCTTTTTAAACGGAATGTTACAGAAGGCCCCCCCGTCAACCAACATTCAGCATACAGTCGTCCCCATGATATTAGCCTTTATGACCAATGGGTCTATGTTCGGGTACATGACTCCAGCTTTGTCTATTTCCCCGAACTCAATTTTGTGGGTTTCTTCGGTCATAGCCAAGATGGGCAGAACCATTCTTTGAGCATTCTCCATTGCCCTGACTTCCGCCTTTAGGCGACGCTTTGATGAGGAGGCCGGAGATAGGCCCCCTATCGTGGCAAGTGGCGAGATGGTGTGGATGACGCGACCTCACATGTGCTCTCGTATGGGTGGCATGCGGCTTCGCCTGCCTGCGGCTCCTATCACGGGCTCTCTTTGCACCCGATCTCCCGGCCCGGGTTGGCGGTCATGCTGTCGACCTTGCCCCCCCTGATTGGCTGCCCGAGGATTCATGACAAACTCATTCATCCGGCCATCTTCATAAAGCTTCCACAACTGCTTCAACAGATCTCGACATTTGCTGGTGTAGTGTCCCCTCTGGTCATGATAGTGGTAATACTTGTTTGGGTTTTGCTAGCGCTTTAAGTCTTTCATGGGCGGGTGCTCGTAAGATGTCTCTTCCCCGATCTCGGTATAAACGTACCAGTGTCATACCCAGAGCCTCCATCGCCTTCACCTAATGGACTCCTCAAATGGTTTGAAGTCGCGGGTGTCTTGTAATGACCCCGGTTTTCTTGAACCTTTCTTGGGCTCATGACTTCCTTTATCTCTGAGAGCCGGTCTCTAGCAACTCCATGGTATGGATGAGGTCGCCGGCCCTTTTCCTAAAAATCGGCATAGTGTCGGGTAGTCGTCGGCGGTCATGCACCGCCATAGCTTGGTTCCTCTTCTGAGGCCAGATACTGCCCCCAACAGCTTGGCCTCATCTCCAATGGGGTCGCCTTCAATGATAAGTCTATCGATCCTCTCAACATAGGATCGATCCGCCTCCGTCTCCCCCTGACGCATGTTCATGAGCCTCTGCCTTGTCGCAGGTCGGGGCACCATCGCCGTATAGTGGCCCAAGAATAATCGAACCAGATGCTCAAAAGTATCAATGGAGAGAGATGGCAGCGAAGTGTACCACATGTGGGCCTGGTCGCTCAGCGTCAGGGAGAAAAGTCTACACTTCGTCGCATCCGATGCCCCCATTGAGGCCATATACGCATTGTACTTCACCATATATCCCAACAATCTAGAGCCGCTATGCTAATTTTCCTCTGGGCAGGTGCTAGTGTGATCATAGTTTCCAAGGAGGAATTGGGGATGACAAGGTCAGTGATAGACCCAGACGGTCCATCCTGGTTACCCACCTTTTCCAACAGCTGTTGGACGGTCTTAGCCAATGCCGCGACCTGAGCGTCGCGTGGGTTACTGGCCCACTGCCCGTGACCATGGTGGTATGCCAAATGTCTCGGCGATCCTCCGTGGTGCATGTCCAGGGCCATGGCAAGATCTCTTTCCACCTGTTCATCATGGCGTGGTTGAGAGTGAGCCTCATCCTCGCCCCTCATGAGGGCCTTCCGTGCCGCTTGGCTTTCGAGGCAGGTGAATACACTATTCGAACCCGCTAGTCTGTCCAGGGCCCGGTGGTTCCGAACAATGGCATGTTTGGCCGCATTGTACGCCAGTTGGCCCGTGGACCGTCCCTTTTCCGTCATAACGCTTTTACCTTTGGAGGTTCCGACGTCATGGGCTATTTTCTTGGCTGGGGGCTGTTCCTCCTCAATGCCAAAATTGAGACGTTTCTTGTTGAGGACGGCCATCACTGCTTTGGCATCCTCCGGTGTTTGGACAAGATTCCACCAGTCGGGGCTGCCCGATGAGTGGGTTGAGAACTCAGTGAAATCACGTCGGTTTCATTCCCGATTACCACTTTCCCCTGGTTGGTTGCCATTTTGTTTTTCTAAGAGTTTGGAAGGTGAGGTCTCCTTGAGAATTGTTGAAATTTCTCAAGAAATGTATTCCCACAGACGACACCAATTGTTGTAACTAGTTTTTATCTACTCAGTTAAACAATAATTATTATGAAACGCGTATGCTAAAGGAAATCAAATCAGGGAAAGAGACAAAGGAGTTGGTGATCCGGTTCGTCTTTGGAATCAGACTACGTCCGGGGGCGTCCAAGCCAGGGAGAGGATGTATGCATATGCCTAAAAGTCTAAGTTGTTCGACCCTTTTTACAGAGGTGGCCGTGGTGGCCTATTTATACTATGACTCCCACCCTTTGGGTGGGAATTTACATAAGGAATAATGCCTATGAAAGGGCTACAATATCGGGAACCATTAATCTCGCCTTGACAGGCCAGACATCGTCCATCTTCAGCCTGCACCAATCGTGGTGCGGATGTGGAGGGCGTATTAGTGGCGTGTTGGGGGTTGTCATTGACCTCGTGAACTGTATAGTTATGGCTGGTGCAGGTCGCTCTCGACTCGAGGATATAAAGCGGAAATCGCATCGCGACTTCCCAAACTGCCGACTACCCGAGTTGCCGACCTTTGCGACTTGAAGGTTTGGTCTTGTGGGAATTACGTGGGCTGATCCATTGGTTCCCTTGCCGAGGTTGCTTCATGCAGTCTTTGTTGGATTGTTTATGATCCTTCTTGCCCAGGTGGGAGGTCGGGTTTATCCATGCTACAACAACCTCCTTATTATGGAATTTTCGAAAAAATAAGGACCAAGGAATCCAAGATTTGGATCTTCTTGAACTTATGAGATATTCTTGTATTCCAAGAATACATATCTTCCATAATTTCTTTTCAAGAAAATAAAGAAAATATTTCCTTCCTTATCTATTCAAGATTTTCGAAAATATCATAATAAATAGCCAAGTGGGAGATTTCTTGAATTTAATGAGATAATCTTGTATTTCAAGAATACTTATCTTCATTCCATAACAAAATTCAAAGAAAATCTTTCTCCCTATTTTATTTATTATTTTCGAAAAAAATAGAAAAATTAGGCAACAATAATTTATTTTATTTTAAACACCTTTTTCAGTTATTGGACTTTATCTTTGGGCTACTTGAGGGACCTTTAGGAGAATTAAGATTGGACCTTCCAATAGATCTTGAATTATCAATATTGAGCCAAAATATTATTCTAGCCCATAAATATTAATTAATCCCACTACGTAATTAATATTGCACTATCCATCTGAACCCATATTACTGTTAATATGGCTCCCGGTTATTATTTTCTGTGTTTAAGATTATCTAGTCCATTAATTAATTTAAGCCACTGAATAGCTTCATATTAATTAATATATTTTTCCTTGGAGTAAGGACAACTCAACATTATTATCCATACCGGAAACAAATTCCAATAAAACTTCTGAGCCCACCAAGGGGACAAATCAAGCAAGACGTACTTGCACACGATTCTCCGTATTAAATCTTAGCAATCGCCATGTAATTATTAATATTCCCAAAGTACAAAGTATTGAATCTCCTTGATTCTCTACCCAACATGAATCAAAGCAATAATTATTAATTCCACACGATCCTATTTAAGGGACGGAGATTAAGAAATAACTAACCACTGAGGTCTAATTCTTCTATATTCAGTTCTGAAGAATTTATACTCCTGTAGGTCCTATTCAGTGCATCATAATGCACTAGTGCAATCTCTTGGTTAAGACAAGTCAATTTGAGCCTTACACTTCAACCTTTCACGATGGATTGTTCATTTCCATCTAGGTTGTGAATTATGTACTATTTGTTATGAGGAACTATTAATTTGATCTTCTGTGATCTGGTATCACCAAATTAAATACAATGTAACGCTTACTTATTTATGAACAGATATGCAGTAAATATATGTAACATTCAATCATATTAAAAGCATTGGTGATAAATAATTTATTTCAGCAAATAAGACAGAAATCCAGTTTGGTTATACAAAGTAAATACATACTTTCCAGTATAACCCCAACAATCCTCCACTTATACTCAAAGTCTACTTTTAAGTATGTTGGTCCCGGTGAAAAACCCATTAAATGCGGAAAAAATTCATGTAATGCATATAAAACAGGGGTGAAGGAATGGTGATTTCAAAATTTTGCTATTAAATCTATGTGATGTGTTTTGCTTATAATTGAATTCATATGATAAGTAAGAACATAAAGCAATAAAGAACACATCAAAGTATAATGGTTCGGAGACTCAAGCTCCTACAACACTCTCCCTGTTCCTAGGGAAATTCCTTCAAACGGGACTTATCTCCCTCCACGGGATTGCCTATAGATATTTAACGAGCTCTCACTCAAACGGGACTTATCACCCTCTCAGGATTGTCTACAGATGTTTACCGAGTTCACACTCCAACAGGGACTTATCACCCTCTCGATTGCCTAACAACTACCTCACCACTAGTTATCTCTTATGAGAATGGGGTTTGGATTTGGTGTTGTCTCCAACTATTGTGAGATTTTCCCTTACATTTGTTTAGCCTCAATGCTAAGGATGGGAAAATCTCTCTAAGCTTAGGATATTACATTTGTGCTTAGATCTAGGGTAGAACACTCTTTGAATATATTTGTATATCTACAGACTTGTGTTCAATGGTGGGAATGCTCAGGTGTATGGCTCTTGGCTCTGTAGCATCTTTTTTCACATTCTCCACCCTTAATTTGATGGAAGATCTTGTATTTATAGTGTGGATTTGAATGTTACCGTTGGAGAGAATCACATTCAAATCCATACTATTCTATAAGTTCTGCAGCTTTTTCAGACAGGTTGTCTTCCTCTCATTGGTCCACGTCAGCTGAATCTAACGGCTATATTCTTCAGGATCTTCTGAGTCTTCAGGTTTCTCCGAGTCTTCAGGGTTCTCGGAGTATTCAGGATTCTTCTGAGTCTCAGGATACTTTTACTCATGATTCTTGATCTGCCAGACTTCTCTTGTTGACCTTATCGTCGAGTATCTTGACACTCGCTTAACGAGTTCGGTCTTTTGACTTCGGACATCGACCTCGGTCACTAGCACTTTCGAGCTATCGATCATCGATAGCGTTACGATTCTCGATGAACATGATTTCAGATGACTTGTCTTCTGATGACTTCTCTTCTGATTTCTTTTTAAACCTGTCGATCGAACACGATCGGATCGATTCTAAGCATCGAGGCAAGATATCAGTTTATCTGCATCAGGTTAGTACATCAGGTTAGCATATCTGATCTCGATCAGTCTCATCTGCTCCTCTTCTGATCAGCAACCTTCTTTTCTGATCTGGTCATCTCATCCGGTCATCAGATCAGGTCATCTGATCAGGTCTGTTCTGGTAATCTGATCAGTTGACTCTCCTTCTTCTGATTTGCTGGCTTTAGTTTTTTCTTCAATTCTGATTTTGCTTAGCTCATCAGTTAACTCGGAACTCATCTTACTCATCTTGATCTCGATCAGCCTCGTCTGCAGCCTCGTCTGATCTTGATCATCTTCGTCTAATTTCATGAGTTCCCCCTTAACTTGTTCTCTCATTCCCCCTCAACTTGTTATCTATAAATTAGCTTGAAAAACACAAGTTGATAATGTTTTGTCATAATTCATCAAAACTAAAATATCCCAACAATTTTCCCCTTTTTGATAATGATGCCAAAACATTAAAATATATGCATTTTTTAAGAAAGTGGGTTTTTGAAAAAGATCAGTTCAGGTGATCACATTAAAAGTGATCTTTTGAATTCCTGCTCTGATACCACTTGTTGGTCCCGGTGAAAAACTCATTAAATGCGGAAAAAATCATGTAATGCATATAAAACAGGAGTGAAGGAATGGTGATTTCAAATTTTTGCTATTAAATCTATGTGATGTGTTTTGCTTATAATTGAATGCATATGATAAGTAAGAACATAAAGCAATAAAGAACACATCAAAGTATAGTGGTTCGGAGACTCAAGCTCCTACATCCACTCTCGCTGTTCCTAGGGAAATTCCTTCAAACGGGACTTATCTCCCTCCACGGGATTGCCTATAGATAGTTAAGGAGCTCTCACTCAAACGGGACTTATCACCCTCTAGGGATTGCCTACTGATGTTTACCGAGTTCACACTCCAACGGGACTTATCACCCTCTCGGGATTGCATAACAACTACCTCACTTCACCACTAGTTATCTCTTATGAGAATGGGGTTTGGATTTGGTGTTGTCTCCAACTATTGTAAGATTTTCCCTTACATTTGTTTAGCCTCAATGCTAAGGATGGGAAAATCTCTCTAAGCTTAGGATATTACATTTGTGCTTAGATCTAGGGTAGAACACTCTTTGAATATATTTGTATATCTACAGACTTGTGTTCTATGGTGGGAATGATCAGGTGTATGACTCTTGGCTCTGTAGCATCTTTTTCCACATTCTCCACCCTTAATTTGATGGAAGATCTTGTATTTAGTGTGGATTTGAATGTTACCGTTGGAGAGAATCACATTCAAATCCATACTATTCTCAGAAGTTCTCCGCAGACTTTTTCAGTTTTGGTTGTCTTCCTCTCATTGGTCCACGTCAGCTGAATCTAAAGGCTATATTCTTCAGGATCTTTTGAGTCTTCAGGTTTCTCTGAGTCTTCAGGGATCTCTGAGTATTCAGGATTCTTCTGAGTCTCAGGATACTTTTACTTAGGATTCTTGATTGATTGACTTCTCTTGGCCGGACCTTATCTCGATCGGTATCTTGACACTTTCGGGATAAGCGAGTTCAATTATTCTCGACTTGAACATCGACCCTCAGTCACTAGCTTTTCGAGCCCGACATATCAGTTTATCTGCATCGGGTTAGTATATCTTATCTCGATCACGTCTGATCTCGATCAGTCACATCTGCTCCTCTTCTGATCAGCAACCTTCTTTTCTGATCTGGTCATCTCATCTGGTAATCAGATTAGGTCATCTGATCAGCTGACTCTCCTTCTTCTGATTTGCTGGCTTTAGCTTTTTCTTCAATTCTGATTTTGCTCAGCTCATCAGTTAACTCGGAACTCATCTTACTCATCTTGATCTCGACCAGCCTTGTCTGCAGCCTCTTCTGATCTTGATCATCTTCGTCTAATTTCATGAGTTCATCCTTAACTTGTTCCCTCATTCCCCCTCAACTTGTTATCTGTAAATTAGCTTGAAAAACACAAGTTGATAATGTTTTGGCATAATTCATCAAAACTAAAATATCCCAACAATTTTCCCCTTTTTGATAATGATGCCAAAACATTAAAATATATGCATTTTTTAAGAAAGCTGATTTTTGAAAAAGATCAGTTCAGGTGATCACATTAAAAGTGATCTTTTGAACTCCTGCTCTGATACCACTTGTTGGTCCCGGTGAAAAACCCATTAAATGCGGAAAAAATCATGTAATGCATATAAAACAGGGGTGAAGGAATGGTGATTTCAAATTTTTGCTATTAAATCTATGTGATGTGTTTTGCTTATAATTGAATGCATATGATAAGTAAGAACATAAAACAATAAAGAACACATCAAAGTATAGTGGTTCGGAGACTCAAGCTCCTACATCCACTCTCCCTGTTCCTAGGGAAATTCCTTCAAACGGGACTTATCTCCCTCCACGGGATTGCCTATAGATATTTAACGAGCTCTCACTCAAACGGGACTTATCACCCTCTAGGGATTGCCTACAGATGTTTACCGAGTTCACACTCCAACGGGACTTATCACCCTCTCGGGATTGCCTAACAACTACCTCACTTCACCACTAGTTATCTCTTATGAGAATGGGGTTTGGATTTGGTGTTGTCTCCAACTATTGTGAGATTTTCCCTTACATTTGTTTAGCCTCAATGCTAAGGATGGGAAAATCTCTCTAAGCTTAGGATATTACATTTGTGCTTAGATCTAGGGTAGAACACTCTTTGAATATATTTGTATATCTACAGACTTGTGTTCTATGGTGGGAATGATCAGGTGTATGACTCTTGGCTCTGTAGCATCTTTTTCCACATTCTCCACCCTTAATTTGATGGAAGATCTTGTATTTATAGTGTGGATTTGAATGTTACCGTTGGAGAGAATCATATTCAAACCCATACTATTCTGTAAGTTCTGCAGCTTTTTCAGGCTGGTTGTCTTCCTCTCATTGGTCCACGTCAGCTGAATCTAACTGCTATATTCTTCAGGATCTTTTGAGTCTTCAGGTTTCTCTGAGTCTTCAGGGTTCTCTGAGTCTTGAGCTCTCTGAGTATTCAGGATTCTTCTGAGTCTCAGGATACTTTTACTCAGGATTCTTGATTCAGCAGACTTCTCTTGGCCGGACCTTATCGATCGGTATATCTTGACTCTCGAAATTTAACGAGTTCAAATCTTGACTTCGGACATCCCGACCTTAAGGTCACTAGCTTTTCGAGCCATCGATCATCGATGGCGTTCGATTCTCGATGAACATGATTTTAGATGACTTGTCTTCTGATGATTTCTCTTCTGATTTATTTTTACTTTGATCGATCATTTCACCCGATCGGATAGGTATAACATCGAACCAAAGATATCGGTTTATTTTTACATCGTTAGCACATTAGGTTAGCATATCTGATCTCGATCACGTCTGATCTCGATCAGTCTCATCTGCTCCTCTTCTGATCAGCAACCTCATTTTCTGATCTGGTCATCTGATCTGGTCTGTTCTGGTCATCTGATTAGCTGACTCTCCTTCTTCTGATTTGCTGGCTTTAGCTTTTTCTTCAATTCTGATTTTGCTCAGCTCATCAGTTAACTCGGAACTCATCTTACTCATCTTGATCTCGATCAGCCTCGTCTGCAGCCTCGTCTAATCTTGATCATCTTCGTCTAATTTTATGAGTTCCCCCTTAACTTGTTCTCTCGTTCCCCCTCAACTTGTTATCTGTAAATTAGCTTAAAAAACACAAGTTGATAATTTTTTGACATAATTCATCAAAACTAAAATATCCCAACAATGTATACTACAACACGTCTCGTGTAGTTCTACGTGACATCTAATGTCACCTACATGAACCTAATAATATCTCTCCCACTTATATTCAAAGCAGATTGACAACGCTCTTAATACCCATTCCTTCCACATGTCTCTCGAATGTATTCTGAGGCAGACCATTTGTGAATGGATCTGCTAGGTTGTCACTGACGCGATCTTTGTCACCTCTATATCTCCTCTCTTAACGATTTCTCATATAAGATGGTATTTTCTTTCAATGCTCTTGATTCCCTTGAATTTGCAACTGCTCCGGCATTATCACAGTAAATCGTGATGGTGCTGGGCAAATCTGGAACTACGTCCAAGTCCACTAGGAAGTTCTTGAGCCAAACCGCTTCCTTCGCTGCTTCACAAGCAGCTACATATTCCTCTTCCATGGTAGAATCTGCGATGCATTTCTGCTTAACGCTTCTCCATATCATGGATCCCCCATGCAAAACACACTACCCAAGGTAGATTTTCTGGAATCTAAGTCTGATTGGAAATTCGAGTCCGTGTAACCGATGGGAATCAGACTGTCTGACTGATAAACCAACATTCTATCCCGAGTTCTCTTCAGATACTTTAGAATATTTTTAACTGCAGTCCAATGTTCTTTCCTCGGATTACTCTTATATCTTGCTACCATGCCAACAACAATGTAGATATCTGGCCTCGTGCACAGTATTTAATACATAAGGCTTTCGACAGTCGAAGCATAAATGTCTTTCATGTCATCTATCTCCTTTTGCGTCTTAGGGCACATTTTCTTGGATAGATGGGTACAAAACCTTTCTTGGAATCTTGCATTCTAAATCGATTCAAGACAGTATCTATGTATGAAGCTTGCGATAAGCCTATCATCCTTTTCTTACAATCTCGAGTGATCATGATCCCAAGGATGTGACCGGCTTCCCCTAAGTTCTTCATATCAAACTGTTTTGACAGCCATGCCCTTACGTCCGACAACACCTTTACATCGCCTCCAATGAGCAGAATGTCGTCCATGTATAGTACTAAGAATACCAATGCAGTTTCGACACGCTTTTTGTACACACAACTCTCGTACTTATTTTGATCGAACCCGTAAGACTTTATAACTTTATCAAAAGATTAGTTCCAAGCACGGGATGCTTGCTTTAGTCCGTAAATGGACTTCTTAAGCTTGTAAACTAGATGTTCTTGGCCTTTTTCAATGAAGCCTTCGGGTTGTTGCATATAGATCTCTTCTTCAAGACTTCCGTTAAGGAAAACTGTATTGACATCCATTTGCCAGATCTCAAAATCGAGATGTGCAACTATCGACAAGAGAATACTGATGGACTTCAGCATGGCTACAGGCAAAAAAGTTTCCTCATAATCGATCCCTTCATTCTGAGTGTAACCTTGTTGGGAAATTTAGAGTTTTGATGAAAGTTTCGAAACACATGTAATAGGACCAGTCAGACCTGTTAGCTGACTGATGTTTTTAAATACCTGTTATAAGATGACCAGTTGATAATTATTGTATAGAACAACTGATGTATAAGATAGGTCACATATTGAGGGGGAACTCAATATGTATAGGTCAGGTCCGGAGATCTAAAGACAAGATAAGGTCAGAAGATCAGACGAGCTAATAGTCAGATGATCAGATGAAGACCTGAAGATCAGATGACTACCAGAAGATCAGAAGAACTGAGGACCAGAAGACCAGAAGACCTACATCAGTCGAGTCTGCTAGTTGAGCTAAGACAACTGGCACCAGAAGACTCAATCAGGTAGACTGATCAGTTTTATCTGATCAGGTCAGTCTACATCAGGTATTAACTGATGTTTCACAAATCATACGTTGTTAATCTGGACAAGAAGAATGTCAACTTTAGTTGGTGAACAAACACTGAGATGTTGTACTTGTAACCAATGAAAGCAAGATACGTATGAACGGAGCTGACAATACGGGATTTGGTGCTGCTTAGTCAAACGGCTAGAAAGGACAACTATTCATGCTTTCGGTCATGCCGTCCCTGAAGCACGTCACATAAAATCTTGCATATCTACCAAATATAGCCGGAAATTCAAATTTCTCTCCAACGGCTCTTTGATTTCAAGGTCTATAAATATGGGATTACTCTTCAGAGTGAAAAAATGGAAATTATCAAGAAGCTCATACTATAGCAAGATTTCCGCAAGAAGAACACAAACTTGAAGATTATTTCTAAGTGTTCATCCCATTGTTCTTAGCATAGAAATCTCATCCTTTAGCTTTTAGGCTACACAAATACTAGGATAGATTTCTAGTTGGAACAAACAACAAATCTTACCCAAACCCAAAGTTAGGTTAAGTTTGTTTAGCAAGATCTCAGACTAGGGTTTTTAGTTCTGATTTCTGGGATTGGTTGAGTGAGAACTCTATAAATATCTGCTGGTTGTAATGTGTTGGACTAACACAATAAACTAAGTCCAAGTCGGTTAAGTTGGTGCCCCTTGTGATAGGGAAGAGTGGACGTAGGACTGGTTGTCCGAACCACTATAAATCTTATGTGCATTTATTTGATCTTAACTGCTTTACACTATCGCACACTACGTTGATTAAATATGCATACATATTATGAGTTAGGATCAGTTCGCACCAAGCAAGTGATCTGATCAGTTTGACTCCTTGGTCAGCTGATTGAAAATAGACTCGAGAATCTGTTTTGTTAAAACTGGTTTTTCACACGGGTATAAACTAGCTTCCGCATATTCAGTTAAAATGATAGACACCGAACTGATCAGCCATCAGGCGATCAGTAAGTTGTATATCAGTCCATACTGACTCACTCGCACTCTGATCAGAAAACCTGCTTTCACACCTGATCCGCACAGAAAGTTTTTCAGAAGTCTATTCACCCCTCCCCTCTAGACTTCTGCCCTCACGAAACCCATTCGGGACCTACAAGTGGTATCAGAGCAGTGGTTCTACGGACCACTGGCTTTGAATATCTTCGGTTCTTGAGGAAGAACCTTTGTGGTCACTTGAACAGATCTTGAAAAACTGTTTCTAAAACTTCATCTGTTTTCTAAAACTCACTCAGCATGGATAACACATCCGGCATGTATCATGATCTTTCAAAGTTTACCATTGATGATTATGCAGATTGGGCCATAATCATGAGCAACCATTTGGGAGCCATCAGCAACAGGATGATGGAGGTTCTAGAACAAGGACCAATCCTCATCTACCACAACAATCCAGCATTAGGTGGTGACCCAGATTTTCCAGTTGGCTCTCGAATTAGAAAGAGTCCAGTTCTGATGGACGCTGAAGAAAGGAAGCTGTCAACTCTGGATACGGTTGCGAGACACATAATCATGAAAATAATGGATAAGATCACACGTGAAAAGATCAAGTATCTCGAAACAGCCAAACAGATGTGGGATACACTTGCTGAAATGTGTGAAGGAAATGATCTGATTAAAGACAACAGACTGCAAGCCGAACTGGTGAAGTTTGAGAAACTTAAGATGCTGCCAAATGAAACCATCAATGAGCTCGATGGAAGAATCACCATGTCATTCAACAAACTACGAGAACTTGGACGATAAATGTCAGATAAAGACATCAACTACAAGATCTTGAGATCTCTGACTAAGAAGTGGGATATGAAAGTCACAGTGATAAAGGATTGTCAAGATATTGCTAAGATGAAGCCAAGCAACCTGTTTATGAGTCTGAAAGCCCATGAGTTCGATCTGATCGAAAGAGGGCAAGAAGAAGAAGACGAGTCGCCTGCCGAAGCCACACCTGCCACATCAAAATCAGTTGCATTCAAAGCAGCCGACAGCAACTCAAAGTCTACTGAACCCGTTGGAAATATTATAAGCCAAACTGAACAGATTGCTTTGCTAACCAGAAAACTTGAAAAATCTAACATTCAACTTGGTAAGTATCGTAGATTTTACAGGGATTATCAAAATAGCAGAGGAAGAGATAGGAGGCCAGCTGACAGATCTCCAGAAAGGACCAGATCTGATAACCGAAGAAATTATCATAGAGAAGATCGCAGAGAAGATAAGAAAAGAGATGATCGATCTGATGAAAGGAGAGACAACAGATCAGAAATGAGAAACTCAGGCTACAATCAGACAGGTAAGTCATCTGACAGATTCTACAGACGGAATGACTCACCTGGCAGAAGAAGTTCCGTGGATCGTGGAGCATGTTTCAACTGTGAGAAACCAGGTCATTACAGCGCAGATTGCCCGGACCTGACACCGAAAGAAAGAGAAGAGAAGCGGAACAGAAGAGAGCAACGGTATATAGATAGGAAAGCCATGGTTGTTGATACATCTGGGATTGATGATTCGTATCTGCCTTTTGAGGATTCAGGCTACTCATCTGTAGAAGACTTCTGCCTGATAAGTAATGCTGATGATTTCTACCACTACGATGATCTGATATTCTCTTCTGATGATGAAATATGTCTGATGGCAAAGGAAGTAGACCAATCAGAGGTAACTTCTAAAACCTCTATGTTTTCTGATTCCACACCAGCTATGATTAGCACACCTGCTGGAGAGATTGGCTTACAACTCTATTCTGAGCAATTGCTTGATGAACTCTCTACTGCAGTAGACACTTATACAATAGTGGAAGCTGAAAACGATAAGCTAAGAATTGAAAATACTTAGCTTGTTAAGGAAAATGCTGTCAGTAAAGCAGCTGAACTAAAATCAGCTGAAGCTGCTCAGAAGATAACTGAAGAACTGGAAGTTCTGAAAGTTAGCTCTTCTGATCAGGAAAAGCAGATTAAGGAACAACTGGCTATCAATGAACATCAAGCTGATGATTTTAAGATTCTACAAGCTAAGTTTGATGAACTCTTCTCGACTACATGAGAGTCTGAAATTAACTGAGGATAGTTTACGTAAGAAAATACAGGTTTTCATGAAATCTTCTAAAACCGTTCAGGATATGAACAACTATTTTCGTACGATAGCTAATAAGAAGGGAATTGGGTATGAAAACCCTTCTACATCCTCAAAAGCCCCATCTGATTCACTTCAGAAAAGTGTAATCAAATGAAGTTTCTGATAAAGATGCACATAAAGCTAAAATCAGACGATATAAAGAACAGACCAAATTGAACAATTAAAGCAGATGCCTAATCAGAAAGGGAATAGACCCCAACTGATCAAGAATCAGCCAAGGAATCAACAGAAGAACCTAGTTCTTCTGAAGAGACCTCAACCTGATCAGCAGATTAGGTATCAGAAAAGACAACCTCTCAAAGGGAAATCTGATCTGAAATCTAATCAGGTCCAGCTGCCTAACAAACAAGCTAAAGGTAAACTGCAAAGACCAGCTATGCCAAAAAGATATGAATCTTTTAATGGTAGCAGTCGTACCTACCCTTACAATCAGAAACCTAGAAATCAACTGACCGAGCCCCCACTGGGTTAAAAGAAGACAAACAACAAGAAAAAATTCCAAGTCTTCTGATTCACCCAAGGCTCGCACTAATAATCATACTGGTCAGAATGCATATGAAGAGATGTATGATTATGTAGATGTTTATGGGAGACAAATCAGCCTTCTCGATCTATCCGACAAATAGAAGTGCCATGTTTGTATGAATCCCTAAAACCAACTCTAACCCCTCAGGACCCAATCCAAAAGGGGTACCTAAAGCCTGATTTGATTGCAAGTTTGCGTGGGTTTGGCCAACAATGGAGGTTTACAAGCAACTATCTGGTACATCAATAGTGGATGCTCAAGACACATGACTGGAAGCAAACATCTCCTTAGCTCTTACACAGAAAAGAAGGCCCACATGTACTTTTTGGTGATGATAACTTTGGTTTTACCAGAGGATTTGAAATCTTAGAGAATGATTATGTACAGGTTACTGGAGTCTCGTATGTCGAAGGTTTAAAGCATAATCTGTTATCAGTTTCACAATTCTGCGACAACGGATTCAGTGTTGAGTTCTCGACTGATCAGTGTACTATCAAGAATCGAGTCACTCAACAAATTTTGTTAATTGGTTCAAGGAAAGGAATGATATATACAGCAGATTGGAACAGTTGTCCAAGAAATGCATGCCTGATTGTTAAGAGTTCCAAAAGCAGCAGTTGGCTCTGGCATAAGAGAATGAGACATCTGAACTTTAAGACTCATAACAAGATAGCAAGGATGTCCTTGGTTGAGGGACTCCCGAATGAGGTATTCTCTAAGGATCAGACATGTGTCGCATGTCAGAAGGGAAAACAGGTAAGAGCCTCATTCAAGGGAATCCCTGGATCAGCATCTAGCAGAGTACTATAATTGCACCATATGGACCTATTTGGACCAGTTACACCAGTTAGTCTCAGCGGACACAAATATACTCTGGTAATCGTGGATGATTATTCCAAGTTTACCTGGGTTGTATTCTTGTATAAGAAGAATGAGACAACAACAAAGATACCCGAGTTGCTCAAGAAACTACAGAATGAGAAGGGTGTCAGTATAGTAAAAAACAGATCAGATAAAGGTACATAATTTCTGAATTCTTTTATTACTGATTTTTGCACTAAGTTTGGTATACAACATGAGACATCAGCTGCAAGAACACCACAACAGAATGGAGTAGCAGAACGGAGAAACAGAACACTCAAAGAAGCTGCTCGCACTATGTTAACTGAACATGCAACACCAAGCCATTTTTGGGTAGAAGCCATCAACACTGCATGTCATACTCAGAACAGATGTTCTCTGACTAAGGCTCACTTCAAAACACCCTATGAACTATGGAAGGGCAAAAAACCTCGTGTTTCTTACTTCCATGTTTTTGGGTGCAAGTGTTTCATACGCAACAATGGGAAGAGCCAGTTGAAAACGTTTGAGGCCAAGTCAGATGAGGGTATATTCTTAGGATATTCCTCATCCAGCAAGGCTTTCAGGGTTTACAACAGGCAAACCCTAGTTGTGGAAGAAACACCACATGTGGTCTTTGATGAGACATCTTCTGAACAAGAGAAATCTGCCTCAGAACAAGCAGTACCAGATCAACCGGTACCTGATGAACAAAAAATGGATCAGCTAAGTATCAAGGAAAAAGGATCAGATCACGTAACAGTGTATGTTCCAGAACTTGATCTGACTGATTCACCAGGTCAATCAGACCCTAAGGTACGTACAACTATTAATGAAGAAGCTGGTACAGCTGATACAGTAACAACTGGATCATCTGGTTCAGGGGGAACACCTGAAGTTCCTACGGACAGACATCAGCACATGATGAGTCCAACATCAGCTAAGACTTGTCCATGTCAAGTGGATCATAATTCTGCACCACTCCCAATCACTAGTAATGAACTACTATCAGAAGAGGATGATGTTCTCCAAACTGATGAAAATCAGAAAAGAAGGACCTGGATAACCAGTCATCCAACTGATCTGATCATCGGAGACCCATCTGATAGAGTTAAAACTAGACATCAGATTGGTGAAAGTGCTATGTATTGTTGTTATCTGTCTTTGAATGAACCAACTGAAGTAGAAGAAGCTCTACAAGATGCAAACTAGATTCTAGCCATGTAAGAGGAACTGGAACAGTTTGAAAGAAATCAGGTTTGGAAACTGGTGGACAGACAAACCCATCAAGATGTGATTGGCACAAAGTGGGTATTCAAGAACAAGAGAGATGAGAATAATGTCATAACCAGAAATAAGGCAAGACTTGTTGCTAAGGGGTATTCACAATCAAAAGGAATTGATTATGATGTGACCTTTGCACCAGTCGCTCGCCTGGAAGCCATACGGCTGTTTCTGGCATATGCAGCCCACAAAGGGTTTATTGTGTATCAGATGGATGTAAAGAGTTCATTCTTCAACGGGGTACTAGCTGAGGAAGTTTATGTTGAACAACCTCCTGGCTTTGAAAAAGGCGATCAGGTGTACCGTTTAAGAAAAGCTCTTTATGACCTAAAACAAGCTCCTCGAGCTTGGTATGATACACTCTCTCAGTTCTTGATAGACAGTGTTTTCACTAAAGGAATAGTGGACAGAACCTTATTCAGAATAGAAGCTGGAGAAGATATTCTGATGGTCCAGATTTATGTGGACGACATCATCATCGGATCTCCCAACAAGAGTTTATGTGATAAATTTAGCAAGCTGATGCAAGGGAAGTTCGAGATGTCCATGATGGGTCAGATGAGTTACTTTCTGGGTCTACAAGTTAAGCAAAGTACAGAAGGGATATTCATCTGCCAGGCGAAGTACACTAGGAGTTTGTTGGTAAGTTTGGAGTTCAAAACTGTAAGGAAGCCAGAATTCCTATGATGACTGGATTCAAGATGGATCCAGATGAGAATGGTCAGAAAACTAATCAGAAAGAATACAGAGCTCTCATTGGATCTCTACTATACCTGACTGCTAGCAGACCATATATCACTTTTGCAGTAGGTGTATGTGCCAGATTTCAGGCAAATCCAATGCAAAGCCACCTGGAAGCAGCTAAGCGGATTCTTAAGTATCTGAAGGGGACAGTAAACCTTGGTTTATTTTACCCATCAAATGATAATCTAGAGCTTAGTGGGTATTCTGATTCTGATTATGGAGGTTGCAGAATTGACAGGAAGTCAACCTCAGGTACATGTCATTTTTAGGTAGTAAACTTATCTCATGGTTTTCAAAGAAGCAGACATCAGTTGCGACATCTACTACTGAAGCAGAATATATGGCTGCAGGAAGCTGTTGTTCCCAACTGCTCTAGCTAAGTCAGCAGCTGAGGGATTACAACATTGTAGCTAAGAACGTACCTATATTCTGTGACAGTAATAGTGCTATTGCAATCACTAAGAATCCTGTTCTACATACAAGATGCAAGCATGTGGATGTCAGACATCATTTTATAAGAGATCATGTTGAAAAGAAGAATATCAGAATGGAAAAGATCCATACTGATAAGCAGAAAGCTGATATTTTAACCAAGCCACTAGCTGAGATCAGATTCAGAGAATTATGCAATGAGCTAGGGCTTCTGGATCAGAAATATTTGGTGGAATGGTCTCCAGAACCAGCTGGTTAAGAGACTAACCAGGTTAAGAAGGATCAGTTGAGTAAGGTACCTCAACTGATCAGCAGATCAGTCAAGGAACTGATCAGAGAAAGCCTTATCAGATCAGTCAATGAACTGATCAGTTTGGTTATTTCATACATTGTAAGTCGATTAAGCTAATGTTCAACAAACAAGTTACATAATATTAAAGCTTCAATCGCATAAGGAAACAGAAAACACACAACAATGAAATAAAAGAACTTTTCATTAATAAAGACCCGGAGGTCGAATTTTCATTACAAGTTACAAGTACAAAAGGACCCGGAGGTCAGTACATAAACCCTAAACCATAAACCCTAACCCTAGAGGGGGTGAGAGAGGCTCTAAAGATTTTATAGCCAGATGCCCCTAAAACCCCAACCCTAAAAGGGGTGAGAGAGGCTTTGAAATAATCCTAAAGCCACCCTCAGAGCTTCGGAGTCAGGAGCGAGAGCGTCATTGAAGGATTTCTAAGCCTGAAGCCCCTGGTCCTAAAATCAATGGGCTCTCCAGCTGTTAAATAGACACAAGTGCCAAAGATGTGGTGCAAAACTACATGGACACAAGTGTCGCATGCAAATATTGGGTTTTGTCTGATCAAGATCGTATAAACAAAACCTATGTTACATATCAGACTGAGTTTGTTGATATTAATTTTGTCATCTCGATAGGCACACAAGGCGCATACGGTCAGGAGAAGTGTATTCTCATTTGCGATAGCAGATCCGCCGCCTCGGTGGTAGAGAAGCTTGGCAATAATCGTATGAGTATTCCTTGATGACGACAAAAGCAGTAATAAGGGACGCACATGGTTGATTTGAGAAGCTAAAATCAGTTGAAAAGGGTTGAAGGTTTTTGCCGGAAGTTTCACCGGATATAAGGGTTCACCGGAATACATGGTTTACAAAGCATAAAGAAGATATGTATGGTGAATGGGTTATGTTGTGTGTAAATCATTGGTCCTATTTATAGAGGACAAACAGGGATGAAAGTGCAAATGTGATTTCTCAAAGCCTTTTAGAGAAATTAGCACCCCAAGGACAGCGCGTATGAGACACGCGACTGATGATTGGATAATTTTACGGCGATTGATATCACAAAGTATCCAGACTATTATTACAAATGTCAAATCGTGCCGACTTAGGGAATCGAGATGACTCTTCGATTTCCCAAGACTAAGTTTTGGCGGTAGCACTTATCCCAAGAATTGACTTGATCTGAGTAAAGATCAGATTGGATCAACAAACATCTGATCAGAAAAGAGACTGATCAGATAAGGAGGATCAGTTGAGTATGATATCTCAGCTAATCAAAAATATCTGTCAAGGATTGATCAGATAACCAGTGACGGTGGAACGTCAACTGATCAGAAAGGATCAGAACGAGACTTATCAGATATATGGAACATTGTTGGGAAAATGCAAGGGTCAAACAGAAACAAAGATTAACAGAATTCAATCAGAAATTCTACTACACGTGGTATTGACTGATTACAACATCAGTCAACAAGATACGCATTTCCGATTCTTCGCTTTACTGATTACATATCTAAAATTAACTGATAATATTTGCCTTTACTGTACACATACTTTTGTGACTCATACCCTGCAAATCATTTAATGCGGACGTAGGGTATATGTATTAAATGCTACTAAATGTGTTTTTAAATCCAAAAGGCAATCGGGCGTGCATATCCTGACCACACGATCAAAACCGCTCAAATCTGAGACGTTCTTGTTTAAAAATGTTTGATCTTCCAGCCTCGATTTTCCCTCCTTCCTTATATAGAGGATCTATAAAACCCTTCCTCATTACTCTTGTAAAAAATTATTGCGTTTTACACTGTGCAAATTCACAATTACCTTTCTGCAATTCAAAGTGTTTCTTGCGATACACCTTATTTCAAAAATCGAAAAGCAGAATCTGGTAATTCCTGATTATTTGATGAGTTAGTTTCTTATATTCATTGATCATATAGATTGCGTCTATTTATGTTATCCTGTGTTATGCCTTATCATTTCTTGATATCTGTATGTATCCATAGATTACTAGGTCTGATAATAGGTCTGATAATCAATATGTGATATGTTTATGATTATGCACAATTCTTAAATCAATTCCATTGTGTTGTAGATGGCTACTCACGGATTGGGCAAAATTATGCGTAACTATGCGGATTTGTCAACCAAAATTGTTGAAGACAAATATGTAATGTTTGGTGTTACACGGGATCCGGAATCAATGGAGGTGGAACAAATTCTGAGGAGGTGCGGTCTCGAAAAATATTGTGCTGCTCACTGCAATCCAGTAATGCAGTATGAGGCACTGGAATTCTTGAGGAATTTGAAGGTGGACACGGAGAATCCTGGAGAAGAACTGATATCTTCAGTAAATGGAGAGGAGATCAGACTTACAAATGCTGATATATCTCGACTGTTCAACCTGCCCAAAGGAAAGATCTCTCCTGCTCACTACAGGGAGAATGAAGACGAACTGATTAAGAATGAACTCTTCCGAGAGGCTGATAAACACCAGACCGTAGGTTTTGTCAGGCCTATGTTGAAAAGGAAATACCGTCTGTTGTTTGACATTCTGTAAAAAACAATTATGGGAATCTCTTTCAGCCCAGATGGATTAACAGCTGTAAAAATGCATAGTATGGCTGCTATTATCGATGGAGCCAAAAATATTAATTGGCATGGTTTTCTGAAAGCTATTCTGCTCCAAGAACATGAAAAATTTGGAGTTAGTGAACAGAGACAAGTTTTTCTGAAGAAAAGAATCTGCAACCTCAACAAAGTTGCGGTCATTCTGGCGGACAAGATGCCTAATGCAGAATGGAATCAGAATGGACTAAAGTCTTACAAAGCCTTCCTATCAGCCACAACTGTCATCTATGGGCCGGCAGATGATGACATGCGGCCCACTCCCCCTAAGAAAGGGAAAAACAAGGAGGCTGCTACTTCTGCAACTGATAATCCTCAAAAGAAGAAGAGAAAACTTGTAAAGGCTCAGGAGAAGAGGCCAAAGAAAGTAAAACAGACCGCCATGACTCTTTTTCTGGATGAAGAGTTAGATGAAGATGAAGCGCCAGATCAGCCTGATGCGCAGTAGAGATCTGCTGAAAAATCAGATAGACAGGGTTCCCAAGTTGAGAGCTCACCAGAGCAATCAGAGGGAAGAGCAAGGGACGAAAGATCTCCATCACCTCAATCTCGAGCTAATTCACCACTCAGGATTCTAGCTGCCGAACATGTATCTCCTTCTCTTTCAATTGCTCGCGAACCTGAAAGTTCACCTTTTCGCGAACCAGGAAGATCACCTGTTGCAGAACCAGCTGCACGAGCTGCTATAGAACTTGATACCAACCCTACTGCAGAGCCTCTATAGATTTAGCCAATCAGCCAACATCCAGCTACTCAGACGCCACCAGAACCCTCTACATCTCATCAACCTGAACCTGGTCGATCTGAACAGTTGATTCCTGAGTCAAGATCATCCAAGACCATCACCGAAAAAATGGCCAGAATGAGAATAGAACGCAAAATTGATGAGTTGTGCCCAGAGTTGGAAGCCCATCCAGTTATTTGGGAAGAAGTGATGGAGATCCTGACTTGGAAAGATCTCTGTTTAAAGAACTTCTCAGATTTTATGATCATTATTGAACAGATGGGGGGTGCTGATGAGTTCGCAGATTTTGATTTTGACATGAAGAAATCTGCTCAGGTTGGATCACCAGCTGAACTGTTAACTGTTGAAGCAATCAAAGCTCTGATCCACAGAAAGCTGGGAATAATTAAACAAGTTGACCTGGAGGTTGTTGCAGAAACTCCTAAGGAAGATGATCCAATGAAGGATGTAGGAGCTGCCGATGATAGTGGACCTGGTGCTGCAGTTCATGACCAGCCACTGGAGGCGCAAACAACTGGAACTGATCAGGTGATACAAAATATTCCTGCAACATACATCACCACTGATCAGCTCAGGGAAATCAGATCTTGTTTTAAAGATCTACTGAAAGAAGAAGTTGAGGGTGTGTTGGCTAATGAATTTAGCAACACAATAGCTGATCAGAGCCAGGCTGGCCTCATGTTGGGGAAGTAATTGCACGAATCTATTCGGGATGAATATTTAAATACAAATTTAATTCTAACAATTATTACTAGCATGAATTAATCCTATATTAATTTAAATAATAATTCAACAACAAATCATGCATATAAACAGTTCACATAAATCCTACGCATGCGGAATTGCTACGGATTTACGTGAACTAACCTCTTGGAGTGGCAATGGTCTCGTCGATAAAAACACATCAAAAAGCCTTCCCAAGTATTCACTAGTCCTTGCTCGTCAATCCGGTGGAAGGAAGCTCGCGAACAATTAACAAAAGGGAAAATAAAAATTTGTTGCACCACCTTTGTGGATTTACAAATTTTTCCAACACATGGAATTGTACTTGGGGATGAAGAAATCATCCCCTATTTATAGATAGGTGGTGGCCGATTTTTTGTCATGGAATAGGGAGGAAAAAATCTTTTCTTGATCTCCAAGAAATCTTGAATATATCTTCTATATTCTTTTCTCCATAATTAAAATATTCCATAAAATCCCACCTTCTCTTGTTATGGTTATTTTCGAAAAAATAAGAATAAAGATTCCAAGATTTGGATCTTCTTGAATTTATGAGATATACCTGTATTGCAAGAATACATATCTTCCATAATATCTTTTCAAGAAAATAAAGAAAATCTTTCTTTCCCTTATTCTTTAAAAATTTTCGAAAATAACATATAAATAACCAAGTGGGAGATTTCTTTAATTTAATGAGATAATCTTGTATTTCAAGAAAACATATCTTCATTCCATAACAAAATTCAAAGAAAATCTTTCTCCCCTTTTATTTATATTTTCAAAATTAATGAGGAAAAATAGCAACAAAATTTATTTTATTTTTAAACATCTTTTTCAGTTATTGGACTTTATGTTGGGCTACTTGAGGGGCCTTTAGGAGAATTAAGATTGGACCTTCCAATGGATCTTGAATTATCAACATTGAGCCACAATATTATTCAAGCCCATAAATATTAATTAATCCCACTACATAATTAATATTGCACTATCCATCTTAACCCATATTACAGTCAATATGGCTCCCGGTTATTATTTTCCGTGTTTAAGATTATCTAGCCCATTAATTAATTCAAGCCACTGAAATAGCTTTTCATTAATTAATATCTTTTATCCTTGGTAAAGGAACGGTTCAACATTATTATCCATACCAGAAACTAGTTCCACTTGTAAGATTTTGTATGATAAAACTTATGAACCTCCCAAGGAGGCAAATCGAACAAGCATACTTGCACACGATTCTCCGTATTAAATCTTAGCAATCGCATGTGACCAATAATATTGTCCAAGATATAAAGTATTGAATCTCGTTGATTCTCAACCCGTAATAAGTCAAAGCAATAATTACTAACCACACGCGATCATATTTAAGGGACGAAGATTAAGAAATAACGAACCACTGAGGTCTAATTCTTCCTAGTTCAGTTCTGAAGAATTTATCCTCCTGTAGGTCCTATTCAGTGCACTAAACATGCACTAGTGTAATCTCTTGGTCAAGACAAGAAAATCTGAGCCTTACACTTCAACCTTTCACGATGGATTGTTCATTTCCATCTAGGTCGTGAATGGTGTACTTTTGGTTACAAGGGACTGTTAATTTAATCTTCTGTGATCTGGTATCACTAAATTAACTACAATGTAACACGCATTATTTATTGAACAGTTATGCAGTAAATATATGTAACATTCGATGATATTTAAAGCATCAGTGATAAACAATTTATTTCAGTAAATAAGACCGAAATTCAGTTTGATTATACAAAGTAAAAACATACTTTCCAGTATAATCCCAACAATCTCCCACTTATACTCAAAGTCTGCTTTTAAGTATACTACAGCATGTCTCGTGTAGTTCCTAATACGTGACATATAATGTCACCTACATGAACCTAATAATGTCTCCCACTTATACTCAAAGCAGATTGGCAACGGTCTTGACACCCATTCCTTCCACATGTCTCTCGAATGTATTATGAGGCAGACCCTTTGTGAATGGATCTGCTAGGTTGTCTTCTGACGTGATCTTTGCCACCTCTATATCTCCTCTCTTAACGATTTCTCGTATAAGATGGTATTTCCTTTCAATGTGTTTGCTGGTGGGCTCTTGGTTCCCTTGAATTTGCAACTGCTCCGGCATTGTCACAATAAACAGTGATTGTGCTGGGCAAATTCGGAACTTCATCCAAGTCCACTAGGAAGCTCTTGAGCCAAACCGCATCTTTCGCTGCCTCGCAAGCAGCTACATATTCGGCTTCCATGGTAGAATCTGCGATGCATTTCTGCTTAACGCTTCTCCATGTCATGGCTCCTCCCCCCATGCAAAACACACTACCAGATGTAGATTTTCTGGAATCTAAGTCTGATTGGAAATCCGAGTCCGTGTAGCCGATGGGGATTAGACTATCTGACTGATAAACCAACATTCTATCTCGAGTTCTTTTCAGATACTTCAGAATGTTTTTAACAGCCGTCCGATGTTCTTTCCCCGGGTTACTTTGATATCTTGCCACCATGCCAACGGCAAAGCAGATATCCGGTCTCGTGCACAACATTGCATACATAAGGCTTCCGACAGCCAAAGCATAAAGAATGCCTTTCATGTCATCTATCTCCTTTTGTGTCTTAGGGCACATTTCCTTGGATAGATGGATTCCATGTCTGAAAGGTACGAAGCCTTTCTTGGAATCCTGCATGCTGAATCGCTTCAAGACAGTGTCCATGTATGAAGCTTGCGATAAGCCTATCATCCTTCTCTTGCGATCTCGAGTAATCTTGATCCCAAGGATGTGCCCGGCTTCCCCTAAGTCCTTCATATCAAACTGTTTTGAAAGCCATGCCCTAACATCTGATAACACCTTTACATTGTTCCCGATGAGCAGAATGTCATCTACGTATAGTACTAAGAATACCAATGCAGTTCCGACACGCTTTTTGTACACACAACTTTCTAACTCATTTTGATCAAACCCATAAGACTTTATTACTTGATCAAAACATTGGTTCCAAGCTCTGGATGCTTGTTTGAGTCCGTAAATGGACTTCTTGAGCTTACAAACTAGGTGTTCTTGGCCCTTTCAATGAAGCCTTGGGGTTGTTGCATATAGATTTCTTCATCAAGACTTCCGTAATGAAAAGCCGTCTTGACATCCATTTGCCGATTTCAAAATCGAGATCTTGAAGAATTGACAAGAGAATTCGGATGGACTTGAGCATTCTTCTATTGAAAAAAGTTTCCTCATAGTCGATCCCTTCTTTTCGAGTATAACCTTTTGCCACAAGCCTTGCCTTGAAGGTTTCCACCTTCCCCGTCCCCGGTCCTCTTTTTCTCTTGTATACCCACTTGCAACCAATGGGTTTGACCCCATTAAGTGGTTCGACTAGCTCCCACACTCTGTTATGATCCATAGAACCCATTTCGGCTTTCATTACTTTTTGCCAAGAAACCGCATCCTTGTCTTGGATTGCCTCACCATATGTCCATGGGTCTGATTCGTCTTGTCCGGGAATCAATTCCAGGACTCTCCTATCCCCATGAATCTCTCGGGCTGTCTCACAACCCTCCCACTATGACGAGGTTCCAGTTGTGAAAGTGTGTCTTTTGGTATGTCATCTTGTACAGTTGGCAATGAGGTTAGCCCCCTTAGCTCATTTAAGGTAATCTCACTTCTGGGTCTTCTTTCGTTCATATAGTCTTCTTCCAAAAATCTAAAGTGGGTGCTTATTACCACCTTTTGATCTTCGGGACCATAGAACATACACCCTTTTTGTTCCCTCGGGGTATCCTATAAACAACCTTAATTCTGATCGAGGATCCAATTTTTCGGCTTCCTTGTCCAACACGTAGGCCGGACACCCCCAAATTCTCATGTGTCTCAAACTGGGCTTGCGCCCGGTCCACAATTCTTTGGGAGTTTTGGGAACCGATTTGGATGGCACCAAGTTCAGAATGTAAGCCGTTGTTTCCAAGGCATGACCCCAGAACGACTTGGGAAGATCCGCATAACTCATCATTGATCTAACCATTTCCAAAAGAGTTATGTTTCTTCGCTCTGCAACCCCGTTTGATTTTAGGGGTTCCGGGTGCAGTTAGCTGGGATACAATCCCTTCATCTGACAAATAGTTCAAAAACTCATCGTTGAGGTACTTGCCTCCACGATCGGATCGTTGAGACTTGATATTTTTTTTCCCTATGATTCTCTGCTTGAGCCTTAAATTCTTTGAATTTCTCAAAGGTCTCAGATTTATGCTTCATAAGGAAAATATAACCGTACCTTGAGTAGTCATCAATAAAAGTGATGAAATACTCATAACCTCCTCTTGCTTTGGTTGACATTGGACCACATACGTCTGTGTGAACGATTTCTAACACTTCTTTGGCTCTATTCCCTTGGCTCGACGCCTCTTGGTCATTTTTTACCCTCCAAACATGATTCGCAGTTGGAATTGGTTCAACTTGGAGACACTCCAAAGGAACCGCCTTCTACCAACCTTTGGATCCTCTTTGGATTAATATGTCCCAATCTTAGATGCCATAGAAGTGTTTCGTTCACGTCTGATAAACGTTTTCTTTTATCGGAAATAATTGATGTGCTATAAGATGCATTTCGTGAGTGGTGTGCACAGTTAATTGTATAGAGACTATTTGACAACGTTCCATGACAGATAAATTTATCATAAAGAGAAATGGTAACAACTTTATCAAAAGTAACCGAATATCCATCAAGGTAAAGTTTAGAAACCGAAATTAAATTCTTTCTAAAATTCGGAACGTAAAGAACATCTCTTAAAATTAAAACTCTGTCTTCAAAAGACAGGTGCACTTCTCCCATCGCTTCACCGCCACTCTCAGAAGATCGCCCAGTGTGATGAGGATCTCACTCCCACTAAGTTGTTGGGTCCGCTTGAACCCCTGTAAAGTGAAACAAACATGATTAGTGAATCCCGTATCCACCACCCATAAATGGGAGGCATACGCCGCTAAGCAAGTTTTAACAACTAGTGCGTGAGAATTACCTTTCTTTCCATCCCTTTTGGGTTTGGAACAGGCTGACCTCCAATGTCCTTTTTCACCGCATTTGAAGCACCTCCCCTTAGTTGGCTTGCTCACTCCTCCACCTCCCTTCACCTTTTCTTTGCCTTTGGCAACACTTGAGTTCACTTGCTTGTGGCTTTTGTCTTTTTTCTTGTTCTTACCACCCCTTGGCCTAGAAGGAGAAGAAGGTCAATTTTCCACCAAGGCTTGGCTCTTTTGCCCCAATATCGCCTCTGTCGAGACCAAAGCTTGCAATAGATCAGGCATCGAGAACTTCTGATTGTTCATCTGGTAGTTCAAATGAATCGCTCAAAACTTTTCGGCAGAGAGTGGATCACGAAATCGATTTGGGTCTCGATGTCGATTCAGCGCCAAGTACCTCAAGTTTGTTAAGGTGAGCCATCATCCGGAGAATGTGCTCCTTCTAGGCGTTCCCTCCACCATTTTCATAGAGAGCAAGTCCCTCATGGTGATCTGACGAGCCACACGGTTCTGATGTTGAAACATCACTTTTAAGACTAGTTATGATGTCTGCAGCGGTATCAACGTTCTGGTGTTGGTGTTGCAACACATCTGACATTGAAGCCAAGATGGTACACTTTGCCTTTTCGTTGAACGCTCCCGGTCGATACTACTTTTCTTAACCGATTTAGTTGACTCATCATTTGGCTTTTCTGGTTTTAGGTGTAGTGAGAACCCGATTTATGGCTTTGTGCAAAGGAGGACAATAGTAAGTTTACGACTCCAATCAACGAAGTTTTCACCAAGAAGCAAATTGTCTTTAAGTATATTGAACAAATGGATTAAAAGGTTTTGACATGATGAACTGAAATAAATAATAATATGCATAAGCACAAATATATCAAAAAATTCGATCACATGTTTCATATTAAAATCTCAAAAATATGAACATGCATCAGCCAACATCTCAAAACAGTTTAAATAAGTCACGTGGGGTGGGTCATTATTTAAACACATTCAAGCAGGTTACAAACAAGAATAGTTACAAACCTTTAATAACTAGATTAATAGTTGGCTCCCACTTGACCAATATAAAATTGACAGGGACTTCGGGGAAGTATATGCATATCAATTTTATACCTAAGTAATAACCATGATTAAATACGTAATTATTATTTCGCTTTGAAACGAGCCTCGTGGGGAGGGTCATCGTCGCCACTAGTAATAATCCACAATCATCCATTTGGAATTTATTCATGTGAAAGCTATCTTTTGACCGTCCCGTGGGGGGAATTTCTCCAAAAGAATTCAAAAATAAATAAATCATGGATGTCAAAATTAATTCAATTTTATTATCCATAAAATTGTCAATTAATTGTTTAAGCATACTTAGTAATTTTCGAAGTGAGATTTTTTCAAAAACGTTTTCTCATGCATCATAAATTTAAACCACAATTTAAATAAGCATAAAATAATGCATAAACATCAAGACAAAAAATTAAAAATATTGGGCACACATATCCAATTGTCACAGTTAATTTTTGTCATGTCTTGATCTCGAAAATCATCTTCTTTGCCTTCATCGTTCGTCTTGAAAGGTTACGCCACGTCTAGTGGCGTCATCGACCGGCTTCATGGGTCGAGTGCACGTCTTGCACTCCCGGCCCGTGTCGTCGGTGCGTCTTGGCGTAAACCATAAGCACTTTCGGTGCGTCGCGCCCGGTGCTGCTTTCGCTGCTTTCGGCGAGATCTCGGCGAGTGGCGGACGGGTCTGCGCCCGTCTGTATTATATCTCGCCCGCGTCTCCGCGCGTCACTGCGTCGGTATCACCCCACCCGCGCGCGCCTCGGTGTCGCCCCCCAGCGTCGCGCCTCAGCGATATCGCCCCCCCGCGTGCATCTCGGTGATCGCCCACCCGCCAGCGTGCCTCGGCCGATCCGTCTTGGCCGGCCTCGACGGCTCCTTCGCCCCCGCCGGTGCGTGCCACAGCCGGCGTCGCGTCATCTGGCGTGCCTCCTTTTACGTTTAGCGACGACGACGCTTACCACGCCCGGTTCCGGATCCCATCTTTTAATTCTTTGTCTCCGCCTCCGTTTCCGATCCGGTTACAATTTATTTACAAAAATAAATAAACCTAGATCTAGACTAGTCTATTACATTGATCAAATCAAACAAATTCTAATCTACTCGTGGATTTTCTCACGAGGCAAAACGAATTCGAACGAATCGAATTAAAAAACCACAATTTATATGCATGCATAAATAAACACATTAAATTCCATGACAATTGGATACCTGCAAAAAAGATCTAGCAATTCTACTATCCAATTTCAAATTTAATGAAAACGAACTAAATTACAATTTAAAATTCAGAGCCCGAAACCGAGGCTCTGATACCAGTTGTTGGGGAAGTAATTGCACGGATCTATTCGTGATGAATATTTAAATACAAATTTAATTATAACAATTATTACTAGCATGAATTAATCTTATATTAATTCAAATAATAATTCAACAACAAATCATGCATATAAACAGTTCACATAAATCCTACGACGAAATCGCTACGGGTTTTACGTGAACTAACCTCTTGGAGTGGCAATGGTCTCGTCGATAAAAATACACCAAAAAGCCTTCCCAAGTATTCCCTAGTCCTTGCTCATCAATCCGGTGGAAGGAAGCTCGCGAACAATTAACAAAAGGAAAAATAAAAATTTGTTGCACCACCTTTGTGGATTTACTAATTTTTCCAGCACATGGAATTGTACTTGGGGATGAAGAAATCATCCCCTATTTATAGATAGGTGGTGGCCAATTTTTGTCATGGAATAGGGAGGAAAAAATCTTTTCTTGATCTCCAAGAAATCTTGAATATATCTCCTATATTCTTTTCTCCATAATTAAAATATTCCATAAAATCCCACCTTCTCTTGTTATGGTTATTTTCAAAAAAAAAAGGGATAAAGATTCCAAGATTTGGATATACTTATCTTCCATAATATCTTTTCAAGAAAATCTTTCTTTCCCTTATTCTTTCAAAATTTTCAAAAATAACATATAAATAACCAAGTGGGAGATTTCTTGAATTTATGAGATATACCTGTATTGCAAGAATACATATCTTCCATAATATCTTTTCAAGAAAATCTTTCTTTCCCTTATTCTTTCAAAATTTTCAAAAATAACATATAAATAACCAAGTGGGAGATTTCTTGAATTTAATGAGATAATCTTGTATTTCAAGAATACATATCTTCATTCCATAACAAAATTCAAAGAAAATCTTTCTCCCCTTTTATTTATATTTTTCGAAATTAATGAGGAAAAATAGCAAAAAAATTTATTTTATTTTTAAACACCTTTTTCAGTTATTGGACTTTATGTTGGGCTACTTGAGGGGCCTTTAGGAGAATTAAGATTGGATCTTCCAATGGATCTTGAATTATCAATATTGAGCCACAATATTATTCAAGCCCATAAATATTAATTAATCCCACTACATAATTAATATTGCACTATCCATCTTAACCCATATTACACCAATATGGCTCCCTGCTATTATTTTCCGTGTTTAAGATTATCTATCCCATTAATTAATTCAAGCCACCAAAATAGCTTTCCATTAATTAATATCTTTTATCCTTTCAGAAGGAACGGTTCAACATTATTATCCATACCTAAACTAGTTCCACTTGCAAGATTTGGTATGATAAAACTTATGAACCTCCCAAGGGGGCAAATCGAACAAGCGTACTTGCACACGATTCTCCGTATTAAATCTTAGCAATCGCAAATGACCAATAATATTGCCCAAGATATAAAGTATTGAATCTCGTTGATTCTCTACCCGTAATAAGTCAAAGCAATAATTACTAACCACACACGATCCTATTTAAGGGACGAAGATTAAGAAATAACGAACCACTGAGGTATAATTCTTCCTTGTTCAGTTCTGAAGAATTTGTCCTCCTGTAGGTTCTATTCAGTGCACTAAACATGCACTAGTGTAATCTCTTGGTCAAGACAAGCCAATTTGAGCCTTACACTTCAACCTTTCACGATGGATTGTTCATTTCCATCTAGGTCGTGAATGGTGTACTTTTGGTTACAAGGGACTGTTAATTTAATCTTCTGTGATCTGGTATCACTAAATTAACTACAATGTAACACGTACTATTTATTGAACAATTATGCAGTAAATATATGTAACATTCGATTATATTTAAAGCATCAGTGATAAATAATTTATTTCAGTAAATAAGACCGAAATTCAGTTTGATTACAAAGTAAAAGCATACTTTCCAGTATAATCCCAACACCTCAGAGAAATAAAGGATCAAAGGGAATTTGCTATTTCCCAGATTGAAGCAATCAAAGATCAGTTCTCTCAAACTGTGACCAACCTGACTACTGAATTTAAGAAGACTGTTGACGAGAAGTTAGTCCAGGTTGATCAACAACAAGTTTCTCTTCTGATGGTCACCGAAAAGCTTGAAATGACTGAATAAAAGCTTGACAAACTCATTCTTACCCTCTCCACTGCCGTCGAATCTGTCAAGTCTGAGCTGATCTCAAAGATTCAAAATCTATCTACTCAAGCTCAAGGTTTATCTGTTGATGATCTAAACAAGGCCATATCTGTCATCTTTGGGTCTCTGACTTCCCACATCAATACTCTTTTTGATCAAACCAAAAAGGGGGAAGGACAGGTTGAGAAACCAACTGACTTCATCAAGACAACAGAAGAACTGATTCAGACAGTTGAATTCTATGACCAGAGATTAGATCATCTGGATCTATTTGCAAATGAAGTTTCTCATAAGATGGAAAAGTCTAAGGCAAGGAAGATAGCTGCAGGAGCAGGAGCTGGTACTTCAAGAGCTGAACCTGCCACTCAGACTAAGAGAGTCACGAGAAACACAGCAAGCCAGATACAGGCTGATAAAGAACTAGCAGAGAGACTCTCCAAGGAACAGATAGTTGAAGAAGCCCGGATAAGTGAAGAAGAGAGGAGGGCAGAAAAAATGGCAGAAGCAGAAGGTTTGAAAAAGAAATACAGATCGAGGGTGAAGAAGGGCCAAGCCGGAAAATCTGGAGCAGAACCTCAGTTGCCAGCTAAAGTTGATGATATTATTCCTAAAACTGCTGCTCATGCTGATAAGTTCGAGGAATGGAACAAGATCAGAGGTGAATGGCTCCTGGATGCATTTGTTCTAGACTTAGTGCCAAAAGAAGAATCACCAGATGAGGAATTTCTCAACTGGTTGGAGAACAAGCATCCAGATTTTCTGAAGTATCTGGAGAATGAGGCCAGAAAGATAAAGGTGAGAATATCACATCAAGATTATGATGTGATGGACTATACTAAGAAGGCGGATGGCTCATTCGACAGATTGGCATTTGAAAGATTCTACTTTGACATCTTGAGCAAATCGCAAATAACTGATCCACAGCAGATCAATGATGTCAAATGGAAATTATATCGAATCTTCAACGTTTCTCAAGATCAGCGGGAAATGCCATTGGGATATGTTCCAAGAGTTTGAAGAATCAGAAGACTTCTTAGGATCAGCTGAACTTTAAACTGCAAACTTTTCTGATGTAACTTGTAAACGATAAATCAGTTAAATGAAAAGTTTATTCTTACTGATCCTAAGACAAACTCTCATTGTCTTCTGATTATTTTGTTCTTTACTGTTCTATATTTATCAACTGTTGTTGGTTTCTCAAAGTGTTTTGGTTTCATCAAAAAGGGGAAAATTGTTGGGAAATTTAGAGTTTTGATGAAAGTTTCGAAACACATGTAATAGGACCAGTCAGACCTGTTAGCTGACTGATATTTTTAAATACCTGTTATAAGATGACCAGTTGATAATTATTGTATAGAACAACTGATGTATAAGATAGGTCACATATTGAGGGGGAACTCAATATGTATAGGTCAGGTCCGGAGATCAAAAGATCAGACGAGCTAATAATCAGATGATCAGATGACTACCAGAAGATCAGACCAGAAGACCTACATCAGTCGAGTCTGCTAGTTGAGCTAAGACAACTGGCACCAGAAGACTCAATCAGGTAGACTGATCAGTTTTATCTGATCAGGTCAGTCTACACCAGGTATCAACTGATGTTTCACAAATCATACGTTGTTAATCTGGACAAGAAGAATGTCAACTTTAGTTGGTGAACAAACACTGAGATGCTGTACTTGTAACCAATGAAAGCAAGACACGTATGAACGGAGCTGACAATCCGGGATTTGGTGCTGCTTAGTCAAACGGCTAGAAAGGACAACTATTCACGCTTTCGGCCATGCTGTCCCTGAAGCACTTCACATCAAATCTTGCATATCTACCAAGTATACCCGGAAATTCAAATTGCTCTCCAACGGCTCTTTGATTTCAAGGTCTATAAATATGGGATTACTCTTCAGAGTGAAAAAATGGAAATTATCAAGAAGCTCATACTATAGCAAGATTTCCGCAAGAAGAACACAAACTTGAAGATTATTTCTAAGAGTTCATCCCATTGTTCTTAGCATAGAAATCTCATCCTTTAGCTTTTAGGCTACACAAATACTAGGATAGATTTCTAGTTGGAACAAACAACCAATCTTACCCAAACCCAAAGTTAGGTTAAGTTTGTTTAGCAAGATCTCAGACTAGGGTTTCTAGTTCTGATTTCTGGTATCGGTTGAGTGCGAACTCTATAAATATTTGTTGGTTGTAATGTGTTGGACTAACACAATAAACTAAGTCCAAGTCGGTTAAGTTGGTGCCCCTTGTGATAGGGAAGAGTGGACGTAGGACTGGTTGTCCGAACCACTATAAATCTTGTGTGCATTTATTTGATCTTAACTGCTTTACACTATCGCACATTACGTTGATTAAATCTGCATACATATTCTGAGTTAGGATCAGTTTGCACCAAGCAACTGATCTGATCAGTTTGACTCCTTGGTCAGCTGATTGAAAACAGACTCGAGAATCTGTTTTGTTAAAACTGATTTTTCACACAGGTATAAACTAGCTTCCACACATTTAGTTAAATTGATAGACACCGAACTGATCAGCCATCAGGCGATCAGTAAGTTGGATATCAGTCCATACTGACTCACTCGCACTCTGATCAGGAAACCTGCTTTCACACCTGATCCGCATGAAAAGTTTTTCAAAAGTCTGATCACCCCTCCCCTCTAGACTTCTGCCCTCACGAAACCCGTTCGGGACCTACAAACCTTTTGCCACAAGTCTAGCCTTGAAGGTGTTGGGAAATTAGGGGTGCCCGGATCTATTTGAGGTGAATTTAAATACATATTTAAATTAATTAATTAATTACTAACATGAATTAATCCTAAATCAATTCAACATAATAATTAATAAACAAATAAACAATATGCATACACATAATCCACGTAAATCCTAAACATGCGGAATCTAGGAGTTACGAGATTACATACCTCTTGTAGAGACAACCGTTGAGACGATGGATCTACCCAAAGTGCCTTCTCAAATATGTTCTAAGTCCACAAACGTAATCCGGTGGGAGGATTATCAACGAATGATTTTAATTTTAAAGGAGAAAATATAAAATATTTGGCCACCACCTTTGTGGATTTCTAATTTTTCCAACACATGGAATTGCATTGGGGATGAAAAATTCATCCCCTATTTATAGGACTAGGGGGGACGAAAATTTGGGCATTATTGGGCATTGAGAAATTTCCTTGCTTCTTCCTCAAGAAACAATCTAGAATATATCCAATATATTCTATTTCCCAAAATATCTCCCAACAAAATTTCCTCCTCTTTTCCCGTCCATTATTTTTGAAAATATCATATAAAATAGGAAGAAATAAGATCTTTTTCCTTTCTTGAATTTATGGGATAAACTTGTATCTCAAGAATACTTATTCCATAAGATCTTCCCAAGAAAATTAAGAAAAAATCTCTTCTCTCTCCTACTCATATTTTTCGAAAATAATTAGGAAAAATAGACAAAATATTTTCTTCTCATTTTCATTAATTGGACTTTAATTTGGGCTATTTGAGGGGCCTTTAGGAGAATTAAGATTTGACCTTCAATGGGCTATGAAGCTTTAATATTTAGCCAAAATATTATTCAAGCCCATTAATATTAATTTACTCCACTATAAAATTAATATTGAACTGTCCATCTTAACCCACATTACGACTTCATAATAATATGGCTCCCGGTCATTATTTCCCGCGTTTAAAATTATCTTAGTCCATTAATTAATTAAGCCACTGAACAGACTTTATATTAATTAATATCTTTGTCCTTGGAGTAAAGACAGCTCAACATTATTATCCATACCGGAAATAAATTTCCACTTGCAAGATTTAGTATGATAAAGATTCTGAGCCCACCAAGGGGACAAATCAAGCAAGTCGTACTTGCACGTGATTCTCCGTATTAAATCTTAGCAATCGGCATGTAATTAATAATATTGCCCAAGATACAAGGTATCGAATCGCATTGATTCTCTTCCCATCATAAGTCAAAGCAATAGTTATTAATTTCACTCGATCATATTTAAGGGACGAAGATTAAGAAATAACGAACCACTGAGGTCTAATTCTTGTATATTCAGTACCGAAGAATTTGTCCTCATGTAGGTCCTATTCAGCGCATTATAATGCACTAGTGTAATCTCTTGGTCAAGACAAGTCAATCTGAGTCTTATACTTCAACCTTTCATGATGGATTGTTCATTTCTATCTAGGTTGTGAATTTGTACATAGTCACGAGGAACTGTTAATTTTATCTTCTGTGATCTGGTATCACCAAATTAACTGCAACGTAACATGTACTTACTTATTGAACAGGTATGCAGTAAATATATATAACATTCATTCATATTTAATGCAACATGTGATCAATAATTTATTTCAGTAAATAAATAAGAAATTCATTTTGGTTATACAAAGTAAAAAACATACTTTTCAGTATAACCCCAACATAAGGTCTCTACCTTCACGTCCGATCCACTTTTTCCTCTTGTATACCCACTTGCATCCAATGGGTTTGACCCCAACGAATGGTTCGACTAGCTCCCACACCTTATTGTGATCCATAGAACCCATCTCAGCTTCCATTGTTGTTTGCCAAGAATCTGCATCCTTGTCTTGGATTGCCTCATTGTATGTCCATGAGTCCGATTCATCTTCACCGGGGACCAAGTCCGAAGACTCTCCTATCCCCATGAATCTCCCGGGCTGTCTGACAACCCTCCCACTACGATGAGATTTCAGTTGTGTAAATGTGTTGTTTGGTATGTCAACTTGTACAATTGGCATTGAGGTAAGCCCCTTTAGCTCATCTAAGGTAATCTCACTTCTGGATTTTCTATAGTTCATATAGTCTTCTTCCAAAAATCTAAAGTGCGTACTGATTAACACCTTTTGATCTTCGGGACCATAGAACATGAACCCTTTTGTTCCCTCGGGTTACCCTATAAACAACCTTAATTCTGATCGTGGATTCAATTTATCGGCTTCCTTGTCCAACACGTATGCCGGACACCCCCAGATCTTCATGTGTCTTAAACTTGGATTGCGCCCTATCCACAACTCTTTATGGGTTTTGGGAACCGATTTGGATGGCACCAAGTTTAGAATGTAAGCCGATGTTTCCAATGCGTGACCCCAAAACGATTTGGGTAGATCCGCAAACTCATCATTGATCTGACCATTTCTAAAAGAGTTATGTTTCTTCGCTCTGCAACCCCATTTTGTTGAAGGGGTGGGTTCCGGGTGCAGTCAACTGGGATACAATCCCTTCGTCTAACAAGTATCTCAAGAAATCATCGCTGAGGTATTCGCCTCCAAGATCAGATCGTAGACACTTGATACATTTTTCCCTATGATTCTCTGCTTGAGCCTTAAATTCCTTGAATTTATCAAAGGTCTCAGATTTATGCTTCATAAGGTAAATGTATCCATATCTTGAGCAGTCATCGATAAAAATAACAAAATACTCATAACCTCCTCTTGATTTGATCGACATTGGACCACATACGTCAGTGTGAACGATTTCTAACACTTCTTTGGCTCTGTTCCCCTTGACTCCAAATGCCCTCTTGGTCATTTTACCCTCCAAACATGATTCGCATGTTGGGAATGGTTTAACCCGGAGAGACTCCAATGAACCATCTTGAACCAACCTTTGGATCCTCTTTGGATTAATATGATCTAGTCTCAGATACCATAGAAGTGTTTCGTTCACATCTGCTGAACATTTTCTTTTATTACTCGAAACAGTCGATGTGTTATAGGATGTATTTCGTGAGTGGTGTGAATAGTTAATTGTGTAGAGATTATTCGACAATGTTCCATGACAGACAAACTCATTATTTAGAGCAATGATAACAAATTTATTAAAAGTAACCGAATATCCATTAAGAGAAAGTTTAGAAACCGAAATTAAATTCTTTCTAAAACTAGGAACGTAAAGAACATCTCTTAAAATTAAAACTTTATCTTCAAAAGACAACTGCACTTCTCCCACTGCTTCAGCTGCCACTCTCGTAGCATCGCCCAGTGTGATGAGGATCTCACTCCCACTAAGTTGTCAGGTCCGCTTAAACCCCTATAATGTGAAACAAACATGATCAGTGGATCCCGTATCCACTACCCATAAATGGGTGGCATACGCCACTAAATAAGTTTCAACAACTAGTGCATGAGAATTACCTTTCTTTCCATTTCGCTTAGGTTTGGAACAGACTGACCTCCAATGTCCTTTCTCACCACAGTTAAAACATTTCCCCTTAGCTGGCTTCTCTACTCCTCCATCTCCCTTCACCTTTCATTTTCCCTTGGCAACGCTTGAGTTCACTTGCTTTTGACCTTTTGCCTTCTTCTTGATCTTGCCACCCTTTGGCCTAGAAGAAGAAGAAGGACCATTTTCCACCAAGGCTTGGCTCTGTTTCCCCAATATCGCCTGTGCCGAGACTAAAGCTTGCAACAGATCAGACAACGTGAACTTTTGATTATTCATTTGGTAGTTCAGCCTGAATTGTTCAAAACTTTTCGGCAGAGAGTGGAGTATGAAATCGATCTGGGTCTCGATGTCATATTCAGCGCCAAGTACCTCAAGCTTATTGAGGTGAGCCATCATCTGGAGAATGTGCTCCCTTACAGACGTTCCCTCAACCATTTTCATAGAGAGCATGTCTCTCATGATGATCTGACGAGCCACAAGGTTCTGATGTTGGAACATCGCTTTAAGACTTGTCATGATGTCTGCAGCGGTTTCAAAGTGTTGATGCTGATGTTGTAACACATATGACATAGAAGCCAGCATGGTGCACTTAGCCATCTCATTTGACCGCTCCCAGTCAGCATAATCTTTCTTTTCCATTTTCATGGACTCATCAGTTGGCTTTTTGGGTTTTGGGACAGTAAGAATCCAGTTATGATGTTGTGCAGTAATGACAATAGTAAGTTTTTGCTTCCAATCAACGAAGTTTTCACCAGTAAGCAAATTATCTTTAAGTATATTGAATAGTGGATTAAAAGGTTGCGAAATGCTGAACTGAAATAAACATACAAGTTGTGTCAATATCCAGATTAACACAAATAAATCACATAATTCGATCACATGGATCATATTAAAATCTCAAAAAAATATGAACATGCATCAGCCAACATCTCAAAACAGTTTAAATAAGCCACGTGGGGTAGGTCATTATTTAAACACATTCAAGCAGGTTACAAACAAGAACAGTTACAAACCTTTAATGTCCAAATTAATAGTTGGTTCACACTTGACCAATATAAAATTGACAGGGACTTCGGAGAAGTATATGCATATCAATTTTATACATAAGTAATAACCATGATTAAATACATAATTATTATTTCATTTTGAACGAGCCTCATGGGGAGGGTCATCGTCGCCACTAATAATAATTCACAATCATCCTATGGAATTCATTCATGTGAAAGTTATCTTTTGGCCGTCCCGTGGGGGGGGATTTCTACAAAATAATTCACAAATAAATAAATCATGGAGGTCAAAATTAATTCAATTTTATTATCCGGAATAAAATTGTCACTTAATTATTTAA